>LUCH01001382.1:65304-107525 GCA_013368495.1 Paragonimus heterotremus
AAAGAATCGCTGAGCACAGGCCTAAGTGGTTTGTGCGCGTCATGACGCAACAGGCAATGGCAACAGAGCGAGTGAGACGAAAACCGACCTCATCCATTGCAAAGCACATCATGGAAACAGGTCACGTTGTTGACTCCGACAATTCGTTTCAAGTCTTGTTGCGTAATCGGAATCCGAAGTCGTTTGCCTTCTCTGAAACAATGTTAATCAGTACTCGCCGTCCGGTCCTGTGTGTGCATAAACTGTTGACTCACGCAGTTTGTCTGCCCTGGAATTGATAACAGTCCTTGTTTTGTGCAAACTCAATCGTTGATTGTTTCTATTGTTGTTGCTATCCGCATGTCCTATATATTCCAATGTTTTACGTTTGTGACCGAAGAGAGTAAACGAAATATTAACATCTCGCGACGTGTGTCATCACGTATCAAGGGAACTCAGTTTTTAATCTTATCAAACTTGTTGTTGTTTGTCTCTTCGGAAACGGTTTGGTAGGTTACAGACAGCTGCATATGGAACTACTGTTTTGCGTTGGATCTGCGTTCTTTCTCATTAGACGTCGATATCACGGTAGCAACACGGAAACGTGCTTGACTATTCGCCATTATTGAATGAGTGCGATGGGAGTACTGCAAAGACCACGATACAGTTCACCCGCGTTTATTTGAATTAGGGAAATCAAATTAGGATTACGTTTGTGAAGTTAGAAACGGGTTAAGCCGGCTGTGATATTGTTTGCTTTTTACATGCATTTGATTGGGCTGAAATTAACAACATCGGGGCCAGTAGATGACAGTTTCCCTAGGACTGACGTGGTGACAGGCAATGCTGTCTAGAACAGAACCGAATCAAAGCGCGCAAAAATGTTCGCCACGATTACGCACACTCGCATTAATTTTCAACTCAGTTTTTCTTATCTTCTTTTCATGATTCTATAATGGGTCTCGCGTGAATGGTAATCTGTGTTTACACAATAGACTAAACAAAGCATACCATACGCGAACATAACTACTAGTCACTGAAACAAGCTTTCCCCGAAATGAACTTGAAGAGACAAGCTGGTATTGGTATGTTGCACGATCTTTGTTCAAACTGATTTCGCTGCATCTTATCAAGTACATACTGCAGAAACGAAAATTACAACACATGCATAAAATTGTGATTTACGGAGAATGTTCTGTCTAAGTATGAGGAGAAGAAGAAATTCGCTAACACTACCAAGATAGTGCTAATTTAATAAACAGTTCCTTCTACACAAACAATGGCGGTTTCAATCGTTCAAAAGCAATTGCCTCAGCAAAGTGAAGTGAGCGTTTTTTCCGGTACGTAAAAATGACTGAGAATGTCGACGGATTACCAGTCTCGTGATTTGTCTCGATCACATGACGCGCAATGGACGAAGCCGGCGTCTTGTGTGACCTGACTTGCAGCTGCCTCTCCGTCACTCCAATGTAGGTGGAATTGCACCCACACGAATATCGGTACACGCAGTGCGACATGAGGATAGGGGTAGGCTGTCCTTGATAGTGGGCATTTGCATTTTGGTGGTTTCAAAACTAAGCACTACTTTAGCTGCGTAAAAACTCGTTTGACAACGGAAACTAACCGACTCTTCAAGAGTGAGCGGACATTGTTGCCCTTAAAAGGAAGTCGATTGAATGTAGCTTTCGGTTAAGCTAAATGGAGGGGTTGGCTTTTGATTTGTGGCTTGCTGAATCGTTTTATAAACCACAAGGATAGCCGTTTGCTTTTAATGTGTCTTCAATACGATGGTACTCTTTGTCGAATGTTTCAGTTGTACAAATTTTCCTAGCTCGATCGTAGAAGGTCCTTACTAATCCCCGTTTTGTGCTGGACTGGGACAAAGCTATCATAGCACAGGTACTGCCCTCTCCCTGTGGACTTTCGGTAGCTCGACCATCTTACGGTGCCGTCAGCTCTGCGTTGGATCAATACATCCGAAAACGGCAGGCAGTAGGTTCGTGTGACTACATTTCAGTTCTTTCAACAGCTTACCGATCTGTTGTGTACTGTCAACGATCACGATAATGTAGTCCACAAATCTTCGGTAAACCGCGCTCGCTGTGATATGTTGATTCATTTTGCTCTCTATGCGGGCAAGGATTGGACCTAGAGGACTTCGATCTATGTGAAACTTCTCTTCTGAAATTGGAACTGAACATCTGTTGTGCACGGGTATAGTAGATCTTCTAATTCAGCCGGCGGGATAGGAAGTGATATTCCGTCAGAGCTTATGCAATCACATAAAAACAGCACGGTTTCAACAGATTCACAGTTCGAGCAAAGACCGTTCAGTATACCACTACTAATAGTTACTAGTGATTTTTAGGATCAGACAATGGGTGATCTAGAACCGCTTTGTTGGGAACAGTTACACATTGATTATTACTGGTAGCGAGAGTGAGTAACTGTAAACCAGGTTAGACTCACTGTTCACATACGTTTCTCGTAAGATTAGAGATAATGGTTACACAGTTGGCTGTCACAAGGTTGTTCCATATTAAGTTGGTTCATTTTTATTGTGGCTAAGCTGAAACAACTGATTTTGCAAAAAAGAAGCTTTCAGTGTATCACCATCAGCACTTGGTTGACGGCAAACTGTTCATGTTGCTTCTAAACGTTTTTCCATTTTGTCTTCGTGTTATTCATCTCACATAACGTGTGACTAGAAATAACCACACAGTAAACTCGTATGGAACGATTCCACGTACGAACTGTTTTGGCTGGCCTTATGTGTTGAGTGGTTGAGGCGCTTCCATCGAACATGTCGAAATGGTACATCGCTTCTGGATGTAGATATATATATTTTAAAATACTCTTCTGATCGACAGACAGTAAACTGGACGCTAGATCAGTCTAAGCCAGCAGGTCTTCTGTGCCATAATTGATGATAAACTCAAGTTCAGTGAAGTGAAGTTTCTCAGTTAAGTAGTCCCTAGTCAAACAGTGATGGCAAATGCTTAAAACGTGTGTCACCAGTTGAAAGCCAACAGCGAAGTGCTCGAAGTTTTTAAAATGCCTAAATTACATCGAGATATCCTATCGGCCAATGCATTTTGTCAACTCAGTTTATGACCAATTTCTAGGCAGTTGATGAAAAAATGAAAGACAAGCCTTAGTCCGGGAATGGAGTAAATTCACTTGGACTGGTTTTACTGGATTTTAAAACGGCTTCTTCATGAGATTGTTGAATAATTTGGATTGATGTCCGTGTAAGCTTACCACTAACCACCTTGTAGTACGACAACTAGAAAGGACTAACATTCGTAGAGAAATTAGCATACAACAACCTAGTGTAGCTTAGTATTGTACAACTTGACTGAAATCCAATAGACAGCTGACACACGGATAAACGGATGTACGGAATGAAGGTCAGATTGAGCGGTCGAACTGTCGTTTAATTCAAATGCCCCACACTAGATTGCATCCCCATCTGATTAACATCATACAGATAACGGGAAAAGTATCTTTCACATCGTCCGCCACCTGTTTAACTGTAAAACTATAGTCGTTCATAGGTTTACAGGTCATGAACCTGGCTTCTGTGTTCAAAGGAAATTTGAGTGGACGATCAAACTCCTTTGGTGTGACTTAATTTCATTGTTTTCGTTCCAGTGACTCATTGAATAGCGTTTGTCAAAATAACTGACTGTTTGTCCTTTTCTTGTACATTGCAGTTCTTGTTGAGAAGTGAGGAATGTGAAGATCTACTTGAAATGGCAGACAGCAAAGGTGATACGCCATTGCATGCAGCTGTCCGCCTTGGCAGCATACAAATGACAAAAGTAGGTAACTTTTTACTTTTGTGCTGAACTGTCCACAACGTTACGTTTATCGAGTTTACTAAACCTTCCATTTTATAGCACATTCCATTGTAGTACTGCAGTCGAGTGATAATTGAAAGCATTCGTATTTAAATAATTGTTTTCATTCTTTTCGATTCGGACAGGCTATGCATGAACCCAGACAGTAATGCTTCGAGTAGTATGACCGTAGTGAAACTATCCACCATCTAGACGTGCGGGCAATTCGAGATGGATTGCAGAAACTTGGTGAAAATAGTTGTTTTTAGACTAACCACGATCAACCTTAGTTTTCTGGTTCAGAATGGTTTAAGAAGCAATACCTGACTTTAAAAACACAGTGTTGTCGGTGTGTTAATGTAAGCAAGAAAAGCTGCACGAAAAAATAAACAGGTTATAAAAACTCTGTCTTGATCCAAATTAGCGAGAGGATAACTGTCCACCTAGCATGAATAAAATAGTTTCTCGTTGATAGTATTATTGTTGCACTACTTAGGTCGTCATTGTTTATATAGGCTTCGATGAATACATGCCACCGGTCTTGTTATCATATTCAATCAAACCTGAAATTGATCATCCAGTCGTAATGAACATGTCTAATCAAACTTAGCGTGCTTAGGAACAAAACTCGCTGATTTGAAATAGGAAATATCAAATGGTGGATTACAATTTTATCTCAAGAATTTGTCTCAAAACATGAGCAGGTGAATATCCTGAGACTAACATTCCAACGGTGGCCTAAGAATTCTTATGACAAAGGCTCTTTCTGTCTTGACCCGTAGACGCTCTACCATTCAATCAACCAGGAGCACTGGATTGATCGTTGGTAATTATACAAATGACGGTTTAGGCTACAAGCGCCTATAGTTCTGCTCACCTGCGGCGAGAATGATGTAATGTTTCAAGGGTATAATACCGCAGCCCGCAAACGCCCTTTCTCAACACTAATCAATTCGTTCCGCAGCATATACTGAATACCTTCACCTTACCTTTTTAGGACATCTTGAATAGGATATTCCAAGAACCAAAGAGTAGCTTATCCATTTGCGCCTAAAACCAATGCATTCAAAGCACGACGACGAATAAAACTTGGAAGATTGAAGCGATTCAGCGATCTTCAACAAAGAAATCCCAACCTCACCGAGTATGCAAATGTTGCACTTGTATAGTAAACTGTTACAGACTGTGCCATAATTTCTTCACTCTAGCAATATGCGTCGCTTACGAAACGGTGAAGACAATGGGGTTCATACAAAAATCTATCGGAAGTATGATGAACATAAATAGTCCATGCCACTAATAACGAGACGAGTTTGCACATACGTATGACAACTAGTCCAAAGGAAGGAATGTCATGTCGGGAACAGTTGAACCGTACCGGCTGTCGTTGTCTGTCCTTCTTGTCCAATAATGAATATGAGTGAGAAGGAAAAATGTACGCAGTTAATCTGTTATTAACCGTTCATTGAAACAACTCACATGTCCGTGATCGATGTACAGAAAATTTCATCGTCAGGATATATCATGGTGCATTCAAGACGACGATGTACTACCTACAGTTTAGTTATAGAAGGCGTCTCTAACCTCCCCCGTCTTAATACTTAGGAGATTCTCATTCTACGTTGGAACCATAGTAAAAACATGAACCCAGGCATTGTTATAAAACGGTTTAAATTTAATCACCATCAGAGATGCGTGCAGAACTTTTCAAGGGTGACTATTCTTTGATGGACTTCTACGTTAAACTTCAGGTATTCACAGTCAAAGTAAAATAATGCCTACTGTTTCGAGTGTGACGAGTTCCACCGGTTTTCTACAATCAACTGTTTCACACCATGCTCCATGCAAAGCGGCATGTGGGTTATTCATTGTCAGATTATCCGCTGTTAGGTAATATCGTCACTGCAACTTCATTCAGACCCAAGGGTTAGTTGTCTAGCGTCGTTACAACTGAGTTGTCGCTAACTTAACTGTTTTACCTTGGTTCGGAAAGTCTGCGTGTTTGTCTTTGTGATCAGTACACCGGTTAAATTGTTCAAAGCATACCGATAGGGTCCTGCTTCAGGTTTCACTTTGCGTCAACTTTTGAATGGTTCTGACGTTGCAGTTAATGAGTATTGTGGCACAAGATGTGTCCAACATGGCGGATTTTTGTTCACGTAATGTTTAACCACTTTGTCAAGTTGCAGAGAGATATAAGCTAGTACTTCTGCATTCTATTGCAGTTTCATTTTCAGTTATCCTATTGTTTGATTTGGAAGTTACAATGTTCTTCACCGTTTTCGAAGCAAATGCTCGTGAACGTCAAACTGTGAGTGATGTTTGCAAGAATAAGCTTTCTTCAGTCATTGGCTTACTCTCGAACTGCTCGTTCCCATGAGGTTTTAACATTAGACGAAACGAAGGTTCGGAATTGTTGAGGCGTATCAAGCTTTATTGAACCGTTACTTAAAAGCTCCTGAATGAGTGAAATTACCGAACTATTCAAGAGCATCCACAGATCATGACTCTAACCTGTATCTGGTGACAAAACGCGTTTGTCGATCTTTGGTTTCTGCGTCCAAAGTTTCCTCACCCTTATACCAACGCGAATCAGAAGTCATAACCGCTTCATTGTCTTCTACCAGCATGTCGGCAAAAAGCGCTAAACTCGACGATCCTTCTGTCAGACGCCAGCAATAAATGTGGACTACACACATGTCCTACGTTATCAGATGATATGATGCCAAAACGTAATCGTGATTTGCTTCACAAGGCTTGAAGTATATACTCGCAATGAACTACGCGACGAAATCTTGTTTTAGTGAAAAAGATTTGTAGAAAATGAATCTCTTACAAATTTGGTCAGACTTCGCTACGAAATCAGCCGTTCACATTAAGTGTACAGATCCGCTCCCGGGCGTTGAGTCACGCGTAGCCCAAAACAATGTCGGACTCAGTTATTTCTACGATACTATTATAGTAATGTATGAGTGATTACAATAGCCGAACGTCAACAATTCACGACGATAATCTACTTGAACGAAAACAACCGGTTTCGAAGGGAGCCGGCGAAGTCATATGTGGGAAATCACAAGGATAGGCCGGGACAGAGATGACTGGCAGCACTACGGACAAATAATGACAGAGTAAGACAAAAACTGTATGAGTGGGATATGAGAACTGAATAACAGGTTGGTATGTAGTTTGGGGAATGAAAATAGGAGGAACGAATTTTCTCATTTCGGGGATCAACAAATTTGAGCTAAGATATTCGAACAGTGACCAAAAATCATATCGTAGACTCTGTGATGCACAAGTGACCTGACGTTCTGGACAGCTTCCTTATTACACTCACCCACTATCATATAACGGACACCATATTGGCAAATCTATGTGGTCAAACAAACACTCGCCAGTTGTGGTTGTATTTACCCATGCGTTATTAAAGCAACGTAGCTATGGTGGATAAACGCTCAAGGAACTGGTAGTATGTTGAAGAGATAGACCAGTTTGTTACCAAACGGCACAATCTTAGCTAATGACTAGCGCAGCCTAATTTTGTTAACCAACCCAACTGGTTTACAGTACCATGACATAAGTACCTGTAATAGTTGGAATAAGACAAAGAAATGAACTTATCAGGGTGATAAAACCTTATACACATTTTAGAAAAACCTTGGTGTTTCTTCTGGTATTGTTTAGCTTGACTTGGTTTTAAATGATTTTAAGTGGCTGGCTAGTAAATAAATTTTTGTTAGTACAACTTGAGTGACGAAGTTTATTATGGAGAACAGTCGAACTGTACGAAGTCTTTTCTTGATTGGTGGATGCGATTTAACTATTAGTTGAAGTTACATCTGTGGCAGGTGGTCAACTGATTCGAGAATAAAACTTGTCATTCAAACTTGTATACACAGCTACTGAGAGACATAACACCTATGTTTGCAGAAAGAAAATATTTTAGAAGAAGTCCAACTGTGAAAAATCTTCCGGTCAATCAGAGCCCACAGTTTTCTCAATTGCGTCTCTTCGAAGTTATGAAATCTGCGGAACTAATTACCAGTAATGCAGTTTCAACCCCTATCGCTGGCGGTGGTGAATCCCAGCGTGAAATGATTGAAGAAGTCATTCGGTTAATGCGGTGACACTATGGTTAAGGTTGGTAACTAGGTACAATGGTGAAATTTCTGAGTTTCTGGCGTGGCTTTGTAGCTCACCTGACGAAGCATTTGCCAAGTCTCGGCTTGCTTTTTCTGTCGCTGTTTTGAATCTAGCCGAAGTCCAGATTTTTCCCAATCGGAACTTTTCGAAATTAGCATACCTGTCTAATTGCTTATCAGCAATAACTAGATCGTCTTCAAAGCAGAGAACTGATTTGATTACATGATTTACTGTTTACGTTACAGATGTTGATCAGTCAAGGTGCAAACGTATTGAGGAAAAATCTTCAGGAACACACCCCGTTGCATACGGCTGCAATTCATGGACGTTTCAGGTAAACGAATGACTTGCGTTAGCTCGTGCGACTAATTTCATTCATACATTGAAGTGAACCACAGGATTTATAGGATACAAGCATATCGTTGAGGGTTTGTGACAACATTTCTTAACTTCTTCAATTGTCACAGTTATTCACAGTTAAATTTAATTGTGAACGAGACCGTTGCCTGGGAATACTATATTCAGCAGAATATAAAATTTGAAGGTTTGTAGGATGTGTTTACCAAAGTTTTGGATTTTCAGTCTTACGTCTTATTTATACCCGTATAGATTTTTTCGGAAACTAGCTATCAGACGAGTCCGAGGTTCGAAAGCTTTCATTTTCCCAAATGCCTGACTCTTGAGTTTCCTGTTGCCGTATGGTGATCATGACACCTATGGAACTAGAAGTTATTATTTATTTGTATTTAATATTTGTATTTAATACGAATTAAACATTACTCACACCCGACTGCAACTGGTGAACTCGTTTACCAAAACGGAGCACTAGATTCGAGTACTGTGTGTTCTTGTTCCCAAGGAGACATGAACTCCATTTAGTGTTAGGGGAAATAACAGTCAAAGCCACTGCGCCACTGACCCCATATGGGCATTGACAAAAAATTCACATCTAAGCCTTCAGCTTCGTTCATTTGTGAATAGACTTAACGTTTGGTAATGAGCTGGACAATCTTGTTAAGTTCAACCGATGATATCGCATTTGCGCCACTTCATTACATTTGGACCCGTAGAAACCGATGTATTTGTATGACACTTTGATTTCCGATAAGTCATATGCCGTTTGGTCAATACAAATTGATAACTCAGTGATGCCAGACGTACGGGTAATAATACAGTAGTGAATACAGTTGCTACGTGCGAACATGAGCTGCAAGTTAAATCGGGCTAGCGGAAATAACATGTAATACTATAACGCCCATGTTTAATACTTCGTCATCGGAAAATTTGGCTTGAGAGCCCGTCTGAAATTGCAAATTGCGGTTAAATGTAACTAACATTGCAGTGGATTTTATATGTGTTTAGTAAAGTACTAACAACTGGTCAATAGTCACAGAACTTAATATCTCAACTTTAAATTGGCCAATCATGCAAGGACGGTAAAACTGGACCTGTAGATTGATCCGACTAATTAGAAAGGAATATTAATTGTCTGTCAATATGTAAGGAAGGTTGTGACCAGTCGTTAGTTAAGTCTCTTCATCTCTGTCTATGGTAAGTTTGATTAGGCAAAGCGAATTTATTCTTACTGGTTTACTAGATATGGTCGCCTTTATGAAGACTGAACCACTATCTCCTTGAATCGTGGGGCCCTCCTCTCACGTATCCAACTACTTGGAGTTAACCTTCAACATCCAGTCGGTCGTTTGTTGTTTCTTTGTGCATACCGATCAATAGTCCGATTTCTTTTGAGTGGTACTGAATAGGGTAAATGAATAAAGACCACACGTGTGGATGAGGGAGAAATGTCGACCGTACGAATGACTGGAGTTCATCATGATTCAGATGACTGCCACTTACCGAGGAACCAATAACAGCCTCAGATAGACTCATTCATTTTTGATAGGCGAACAGTCAATCAATGCACACCCACAAATCTAGGGCATCATGAACAAAAAGGGCACAGTCCAAATGGAACGTGTCGGTTGTAAGTGGATTGACTGACGTTTGTAAACAGTCCTGTTCTGTTTTTGTACACCTCCGTATACAGTCTTCATGCCACAAGCATGAGTCCACGGTCACTTATGATTTAAGTGCGCCGTGTTTGAAAGAGTATTCTCCGGAGAGTTTGTGTGTTATCGGTGAAAGTATCTTGAACACATAAAACAACCGAAACGTTCGCTGAAATAATGCTGGAAACCGCTGAAACCAAAACTGTCTTCAAACTATATGAAGTTGTGCAATTGTGCAGCAAACTCAACTGTAACCTTATGGCCGACGAGTTACTTGCAAGAAGATTAGTCAAAACAAGATTGTATGTTGAATTGTCATTCAGGTTGAAACGATGTATTTTACTCAATCTACCAGACTAACACCACGGTGATAAAAAAAGTATCTTTTTGTCTTCTAAACGAAACTGTCAATCGTTTTGATCTAATTGGACAACGTTACATATAGTTTAGTTTTACTGACTCACCGCCTTGAATACTTACCCTAAGTGATTAAGTCGTCAACAGGTCAGTAATGTCCCGTGTTTTTCTCTGAGAAATAGGAAGAAAACATGAATATACATACACATCGACACCGGTTCCGAATAAATGGGATGCTGACCCTACGAAACCCTTTGATAATGTCAGGTACTACAAATCACGTCTGATTACCTGTTGACATTCTGTCATTCATGAGGAATAGAAATTTGAACATAAAGTAGCGTGACATGTTCAGCCATTTTTCTCATGAGTTACAACAGGTAGTTCAGGTGAGGAGAATTACCCGAGGAAAAGGAAACGAAAGAAGATATCTGGATAAACTGTTACTTGTGTGACATTACCTGTGACCTGTTGTCAGTTTGAACTATTCTCATTAAATTACTGATGAATAGTCGGGATTTGGTTAATTTCAAATTGAACATCACTCACAATTGATCGCAGCTGTCGCATTCCCATAAACTTTCCAGTCGGCCCCTTCCGAACAGCAGAAGCACTAGACTCGAGTTTCGCTCTCATTAGAGCTCGTCAGTAGTGCATATCATCGCCACTGCCGGGACTTGAACCACGGACACGCTGTTCCTGAGGCAACCGTGTTAACCACTGCGCCACTGATCTCACGTTAGGCACGACCGAATGCGACAGCTGCGTTCAATTGTGAGTGATGTTCAATTTGAAATTAACCAAATCCCCGACTATTCATCAGTAATCTAAAATATCGCCTAGCAGGTTTAATGGGATCGGAGATTTCGACCTGTCTAGGAAGTCCTAATCGCGGGGTTATCGATTGGAGTTAACAGACAGTAACTGTGTCTCCATTTCGAGACGATCGGGCAACCTGATCATTACTCACAAGCGAGAGTGGTTGAGCGTTCACATATGATAATTCGGTCGTGCCTAACGTGAGATCAGTGGCGCAGTGGTTAACATGGTTGCCTCAGGAACAGCGTGTCCGTGGTTCAAGTCCCGGCAGTGGCGATGATATGCACTACTGACGAGCTCTAATGAGAGCGAAACTCGAGTCTAGTGCTTCTGCTGTTCGGAAGGGGCCGACTGGAAAGTTTATGGGAATGCGACAGCTGCGATCAATTGTGAGTGATATTCAATTTGAAATATTCTCATTAAACCAAAAGACCTTGATTAAAAGCTCAAATAATTACTTATCTGGGTACACTAGATCAATAGCTGAGTTACTATGAATGACCATAGACCGTTGAACATATGCATAGCTCATTGTTTGTCACAGTCGTTCCTACGATACCCACATTTAAATTAGAGTTCAAGTTTGACGTAATGTCGTTAAAAAGAATTTTGAATAGAAACTAGACTGCTGGACGATAAATTGGCTACCGCAAATTGACAGCGTGATTACATTTCCACTTATTTTCACATTCTCCCTCGACAGCAACACACATTGTTAACAACTTAATCAAGACCCAACAAGCTAACAGTGGCAACCGCCCTTATATGGTAAACATTTATGAGCTTGACTTATGTAGTTGCAATCGATTTTGTATCAATGTCGAGAAAACGCACCGTTTTTATAACTGTTTGTATCCCATTTCGAATCATTTGTATACATTCTTGTGGTAGAAATATGAGAATTGTTTGCATTTTCTAATGCTTTTCGATGAAAATCGGAACAATGCCAACGGTGCAACTCGAAGCCCACTTTGAAGTGAGTTCTTTGGAGGAGGCTGTTTGGAGCTTTTGCTCAGTTCGACTAGGAACTTATGTGCAGCCGTGTGCTATTGAGAAGTGAATCCAGTAAGGTTCCGTTCAGCTTGCGTCATTATCGGTTGTGGGCAGTCTACTACTTTGCCGCAGAAACATATATCCCGTGTTTACACACTTGCTGGGGAAATGTGCTGCAGTAAGATATCCCGTTGATGTGATATCGATTACAACACTCCTGAAGAACATCACCCTGGGCGGTTGTAACGTAGAGTATTACAACTTGCTCCTAACGTTGTGTCATTCTCAATCCATTTATCGACATGCTGCAGTGATTTTCTATTAGATTTTAATTTCAACTAGATTTCATTTAGATTTCGCCCGACACAACTGACCTCTCCGGCCATCACATAACTCGAGAGCTAGAGGTGACAGTGTTGTGCCATGAGAGACACGTTTGTAAAGGGTGCCGTACTAGAAACCTGCTATCCATCGACATAGGTGATATATGGGAGACAATGAAATTCTTTTTCTTTTTCAAGTGCATAAAATTATAACTCCGGCTACAGTCTAAGACATATTATATCATATATCATTAGGCTTCTCAGGAAATTAAATCACACGCTTTCTCAATTTATGCTAGTACCATCTCCGTGTATCAAAACTACACGAATTGCATTTGCAATTATAACACACAGTCTTAGTTTGCTGCTGGGATATCCACGACATACGATACTCTGGATGCGTTAAGAGATTTGAATGCTGTTAACGAGTGGGGATAGACTATATTTCCCATTTCGCGTCTAGTTTACCGTATGCAACATTGCGACTTCCCCCGAAACGTTTTTCAGCGAAGTTTCCAACGTCAACTGGTTGACGCATCTCCTTTCGGCTGCTCCTTCTGGAAAATACAGACGACACTTTTAGACTTCCGAGGTCGTTTAGTGGACATGAATGTGTACAAACACGGCAGAAACCCAGCCTTCTTGGTCTATTCCATCTTACGTTTCATCCTTCCATCAGCACCTCCGGTCTATCAGAACAGACCAAACATACCGCCACGTATAATGTATGTATTGATTAGTGTTCACACCATGTTTTAGATATCATACGCATTATTCTGATGTGTCTGAGTCAAGCTTGGCCAGAATTATTGGTTTCAGCCTTTACAAACAGGATGAGCCGTATCTAAATAGGATAGTGCTTCTACTGAATTATCTTCCAGAAGTCAAACACTTGTCGTCAGTAGCAGCAGCAATCAACTTACTGAAGTAACTGGCACGGATCAGTATCATCAAAAGCGTTTCTATCCAAGGAAGAATAATAGGGTAACAACGTGGATTACAGTATGATTCCAGTTTGCACACTTCCCCCCTCACCAATCACAAGCATCAAAACAAAGTCCGTATGCTACTCGGTGCTAACCCCACGGCAAGCGAAAGCTGATAGCACATAGAGACGCCTGTTGGCGGTTGATCAGTTGGATCTCAACATGGTTGATTATCTGTTACTCGTCGAGACCGTGAAGGCTTAGCGATTGCTTACGTGGCCAGTAGTTGCTAAATGCTCTGCGACGGCGTTTGGTTTTTGTTAAACGTCACGAAATGATAGGGTCTAGTAAATCTCTCAACCGACTTGGGCTATGCTCTTTGGTTCTTTATCAAGCATTATGATTGGTATGTCGTTGCAAAATTTCCGTGTTCGCTGTGAAAATGATAACTACGGTAAGTGGTGGGCTTTGTATCTGACTGAAGGCAATACGAATCCAGTCGTTTGTTAGAGTAAAACAAGTTAGGCGACCGGACACGTAAGTGTCAACATGATTAATAAGACTTGAGTGATGTTCATGGAAAACTCACCTTCTGAATGAAGTTTGATAAGTACAGCTTTGACAGACACTCTCAGCACTTTGCTTTTCAAAGAAGCAAGTTTACTCCACTTCCGGGTAAAACATTCCGGAAGTTGCTAGCACGAAGAGATTCACATAACATTATTCACTCAGCTTGTGATCTATCAATACAACATAATCTTGACGGTTTGTCGAACCACATACGAATATGTGATATTTTGTCCCCAATAAGAGCGAAACTGAAGACATTTGCGTTATTCTGTTCACGTTTGCATGCGCTATACTGAACATTCCATAACTTCATGTAAGTGGTGTCTAATCAAGATATCTAAGATTGGTAAACTCTTCCAGTTTTCGTGTTCTAAAGTTTCGCAAGCGTTTGTATGGTTGGATTCGAAAGCTGAAATCGTTCTTTCGACTTGTTTTTAATTTTGTTATACGACAGCATTTCTATGACTTATCGTTCGCGCACTATCGGTACATCCACCAACCTACATTTGGTTTGCTCAGTCCTAGATGTTGACCTGAACTGCTGCGCCAATTGTTTTTTCTTAAGGTGTTTCACGTGAAGTACAATTTCACATTTTTTCTAAAAATCACAATGAACGTTTCGAATTATCAGCTGAAACAGGAAGATGAATCAGTTGGTTAAATTATCATACGTGCAATCGGTCACAAAACCGCGCATTTGTGAAGCAACAATTGACCACAATGCGTTACATTGAGTTGATGGCAGTATTTAGTTTTCCAGTACATGGTATCAGATCTTTAATGTCGTTTCGAGTATGTTGAGCAGCCATTCTACCAATCCACGTTGCAGGAATGTCGTGTATTACTAAACTATGTTCCATGTAAACGCCCAATTTGTTAGACGAAGAGTCGTACATAACGAAAATTATTCGTTTGTAGTTGAGGACGGTATTCTGTTTCCACCATCAGCATTTCATCCAATCTGTTTGTTATCCTAAATTTGCGGGCATCCAGGTAATTTTTATTACGTCGCCTACATAACGATCCTGTTGGTCCCTAACGTACGTACAGCCATAAGTGAATGTGGTTGGTGTGAGCTAGAACATATCGCGCATATTCAGTAAGTTAGTCCATTCTGTTTATTTTCCTGTTTTTCGTACGTGCTTTATTGCCTGAACCGGGTTTGTTCGATTACATCAGCATAGTCCAATTACTGTTGGACAACACTCCGATTATCGCGTACGAGAGGGATGTGGATGGGAATTTCGCAGTACATTTGGCAGCCAAACATGGTAATTTGCACGTACTGAGGAGACTGCTGTCGGCAGCGCCCCAATTGAACGAGACAAATTCGGTCGGTCGAACCCCGTTGTGTTTTGCTGCAGAAAATAACCGGCTGGACTGTGTTCGCTATTTGCTCGAACAAGGGACGAATGTGAATCACAGGGACAATTCAAACGTAGGTCATTCGAATTTAACCTGTTCGATACGAATCACTGATTTATTTGATTCCGCAAAACAGATTTAACACTACTGAAGTGTTGACCCAAGTTGATTTGAGTCATCTGCTCAGTTTGCAACCTTGACTCCTCATTCAGATTGTCTACTACCCAGTTTGTGCCAACTCACTTTTGATTCGGGCTAAATTTGTCACTTTTTGGCAACAAAAATGAGTGGCTCAAGCACTTCACACATTGTAAGACCAAAAGGCCATTGCAAATGATAATGAGGGTTCTGTCTGCCTCTTATACAATGACGGGTATTAATTTAATGACATTTTACCTATAAACAATTTTATTATTGTCTTATATACTATTTAAAACAGTTCATTCCCTTCAGAAGTTTAAACAAAACAGTCAGAAAACGTTTTCTGACTGTTTTGTTTATATACTATTGTTTATCTGCTATAGTAGCTGGTATGGTTTCCTTTCATTTTTCTGACGAAATGTGTTCATTTATGATTAAAGATAGACCAAAGAAACCGCAGCATTGGACTGTAGGCTGGCGGTAATCGGTAACCGCATTTAGTTTATATATCGTATGTGCTTTCGTCCAGCAGACAGTGTACGTGTGTTGTATCCATAAAACACTAGGAAATTTCACCCGATCACAATTGACATAATTCTTGTGGCACTAACTCGTAAACATGTGCGTTTCTTGGCATAGTGCTTCTGTTTTTACATTCACTTCTCGCGCGCTGCAAAAACCACACAGTAGAGGGACAATCAATGAAAAATTAGAACATTTTACAAACCGGTTTTTGTATGGAGTACGGTTTATACTTATAACACTGGATAAATCGTTTACGTATTTGTCAGTAAGTCAAGTCTTACGTAGCCTATTTTTGTGGTTTGATAAGTTTACAACGTGAGAATAATTTCTATCGCGGCACTCAAAATCCTGTGCTAACTCCTGTCTTCTCCTTTTGTGTTAGAATTTAAAATTTGACGCAAAGATTCCTGGTCACTGTGGTAACCATTTAAATGTAAAAGAATATACAAACAGTTTTAGATAGTGTTTAGCATTTGGTTCGACGGTACATCTGATGTTTTTAGAGTAAACTAGATGATTTGAATAATTCACTAGACCTCGGAGCTTTTGGATTTCTGTTATTTGCATCAGTTCTTACCTGACGTAGAATGTGTTAGCACGAAAACTTGAACCTCAGCTACAACTGTTCACTACTTAATTTATCAAGACAGTTGCACAATACCGACTTACATGGCATATTTGATAAAAACTGACTGACGAGACCCTGGGTCAACGATGGCATGTTTTCGGAAACTGTTATGGGAATGCCAAAACTTTAATCAGATGTAGGTCTCTTTTTATGTTAAGCAAAAATTTCCGACTGGGCATCGGTAATTTAAGCCATTATTTTCTCTTGATTGTGAGTTGCGTCTTCGTATACAATCAATTAGATTTAACGCTATTTAGCAAGGTTACGAAAAGTTTCAAATTGAACATCACTCACAATTGATCGCAGCTGTCGCATTCCCATGAGAGCGAAACTCGAGTCTAGTGCTTCTTTTCGAAAGGGGCCGACTGGAAAGTCTATGGGAATGCGACAGCTGCGATCAATTGTGAGTGACGTTCAATTTGAAATTAACCAAATCCCCGACTACTCATCAGTTACGAAAAGTGTTGGGCGGCTCATTTACTCGAAGAGCTGAGACAACAACAAACAGTTTATGAGAAATAAAATAACGGCTCACATTTCAAGGTCATCTTTACCAAAACTGAGTAAAGTTTCTAAAGATTAACGCAAGCGTGCCTATACAGTGACTGTGAAACAAAGATGTTACTTGATAGTTGAAAAACAGGGATTGCAGGTTACACAATCTGAGGAAACATAAACTTTGGTACGAGTCTTGAATTATGTGAATCGCACCTTGTATTGCTCTCCTATGTCTTACCAGTTAGTGACAGGTTTGAACAAGCGCCACTCTCTCTGACAGCACACTGCATCGTTGAAAAAGCAAAAGCCTAGTCACTCAGAACCCTCTAGGAGGTATGTATACCTTGTACCTGTTGACAGCACGTTGCCTTCCTCCAAACGGGTCACCGTGTAGGCATTAAATGAACTTCGTACTTTGAATATATACTACAGAAATGAGTTGAATCATAGACTTTTATGGATTATTAAACTAATCTTAACAGAAAGCTGGCAACGTTGAAGGTGAGAGGAACAACTTGGCAGGAAACGGTGAGACATATTTGACTAATGTACAAGCGCATTCAAAAATGGGACCTTCGTGTTTGTATGGAGCAGGCGACTTGGCGGTTCGGCCAACGAACCTGTCCACCCGAACATGTCGTGTATTGCGGAGGTGTGTCTGTATCACCGACGGTTTGTAGAGGGTTGTAGAGATCGGTGGTTCGGACGAATTGTTGACGATGTTGTATTGTGAATTTTAGGTTAGTGGTAGACGTTCAGTTGTGATCGTTTGAGCTTTGTCTGAAAGTTGAATAACGAGATGCTTATCACACCATAGTATAGCAGGGACAAGACCGAAGCATTGTGTACTGTATCGCTGCTTTGCCATGAGGGATTTCAGCTTGTTTGCGTAAGTAACTTGATCGTGCAATTTGTTGGGGTTAGCAATGAAAAATCACCCTGAAACATGTGGCATGTTGCTAAAAATCATTTCTACTGATAAAGCATTGAACAATGCACGGAACATGGCGCAGAGATCCAGTAAAATGACCTGGAGCAGTCCGAACAAACCCCTACCACATTTGTGAGTAATATCAACAGTCTTTGGATGGTCATTGAATTGTCCAAAGAGACCAGTTGCCATTGGACTATGCGGTAGGGTGCAAATGTGTTTGCAGTCGGAATGTTTCGTAGGGTTTTGTTATAGTCTGAATTCGCACTGTGAACCCCGATCAGTGATAACCTTGGAGCATTTTTCAAAGGTCGTGACCCATCATGCATCAAAAGCACGTGCGACAATGGTGGCAGTAATACCTGCGTTAATAATTGCTTCATATTTGAGAATTATCATTCGCTGAAGGCTATGGGCCAATGTTGTTGACATAGACGCTGTCGAAATATGAATCCGATGCAACAAAAGTTCCCAGTGTATATCATGCATGCCGAATCGCTTTAAAATGCTACCAGCTGATTCAGACTTTCGATTAAACCCTAATCTCTTCGTTCATATTCGGCCATACTGAGCATTTGTGATTACTGTGACACAAGGTCCCGGATATGACAGATATAAAGCAATTAAAACCTGTCGTCGCACAACCGACAGCACTAAAGTTTGGAATGTGGCGGTGGAAATGTCACAAGTAATAGCAACGGGATTGGCGTACAATAGGAAGGTTTGAATATTGGGCGAAACCAGGAATGTAACTGACAAGGAACTGTTACTCTTTGTTCGTAATTTTGCTATTTCAGCAAGACCTATAGTAGACGGGGTGTCAACTGAATCTACGTCTGGATGCCACAAGACGTCGGCAATAGTTTACTCTGCACCTGGAATGTGTTAAATATTGTTGGTGAATTGAGCAACATAATCTAAGTAACGTGCTTCTTGAGATAAATACCTATATGGTTTAGTTTTAAAAGTCTTCGTTTGTGATCAGTTTTGACAGATGATGGTCTGCCTTTCAAGAGATGTTCTGTTGACATGTTGATTGCGGGGAATTGACGTCCAAATTTGCTATAAAGATTGTACAAAACAATCCTAATTTTTGCCGAGATTTACGAACAGTTTTTGTATGACTGCATCAACCGCTATAACAAAAGAGTTGATCCTCAATGATACCGAATCCCTGATTCGCTGGTAAAACAATAAGGTTTTGTTTGAGGGGAGCTTCTAATTTCTTAAAAGCTAGAACAGCTTGGTCTAACATGACACTACCAGTAAATCTGTCAGCGGTGCTAATATTAATGCGGCTTCAGGGAGAAAAAAGCGATTAAGCTGTTCATCTTTAGGAAGCCTTTCGGCTGTTAGAATGATTTAGGAAGAGGAAAACTCAACGGTTCTTATCTCAGACTATTTCGCTTCTACTTACCTTCTGTCATAAAAACAGTGCAACACGCAGACAGTAGGGACAAAACAAATCGCACTTGATTGTACTGTGATAGAAGTTTGAGCAAAAAGTCTTGTCGGTCTCAAGCCGAATTTGGACTCGCGGTAAATTATAGTCACCTGTGTGTTCCATCTTACGCTAATTATGCAATCAATGTTGCAGAAGCAATCACCGATTGGTTAGGAAACATCAACAAATCCGATTAATTTTGAAAGCCAAAAAAATACTAAGTTAGAAAATTTCCAGATTTTCATCTTAGGTCTTTTGTTAGTCAGTAGTGTAGCCAAGCTCAGGCTCTTAGAATATACGAAGTAATCATCCATGCACAAATGGTCACGATCTCGTTTGACGCTTAGTCGTAGAGCAAGTAGCCAAAACCATTGTTTGTTACGCGAAGTGTACGACTATACAGAAAACCGGACGGTAGTGACTTTGCTACAGAAAGGTGAACAGTAATGTCAGATTTTACAGCACCTTTCCAAGTTTAGCTCAGCCACTCGAGGGTAGCTTGGAGCAGCCCGATCTCTCCCTCTCTGTCTGATGCTTTCGGATAATCTTGCGTTAACATTTCTTCCCTCTGGGCAAACACCGTCTTTGGTAGCAAGGAGGTCACAAGTTCGAAGTTGCCGTTGAGTTCGTAGCACGATTAATCGTTTACTAAAACATCAAGAAGAGTAGCTGCGTAATCGGTTGCAACCCACAATTCCTCAGGTTTTCCTGGGTTAAGTGCCGTTGAAGGGGAAATGTAGTAATGAGGTGAAGATTCTTCCCCGACGGGAAGTAGAACGTTTCAACGATACGTTGTTGTTTGCAACGTTTTGTTCACCTTGGTTCGAGTAGCGTGAAAGCAATTCCAGGCTTCCAGAAAACTTCACTTAAATGTGTCTCACTTAGCTCTAATGAGCCTGGAAGGATGCGGTTTTTATTTGTAGGCGGCTTTGGACATTGACCTGGTTACAGCACATTCCTGCCGTTTTTTATTGACAATGGTTGGACCTCTCAGCA
Source organism: Paragonimus heterotremus (assembly GCA_013368495.1). Taxonomy (NCBI): domain Eukaryota; kingdom Metazoa; phylum Platyhelminthes; class Trematoda; order Plagiorchiida; family Troglotrematidae; genus Paragonimus; species Paragonimus heterotremus. The sequence continues at coordinate 85,794 of LUCH01001382.1, forward strand.
AATTTAGTATCGCATAAGTCAGAAACCTTCTGGGAAATGCAGTCGCACGGCTTTGAAAACAGTCAGTTGTAACCCATTTTCTCATTTGGCGAAATTAATCAGGATGACTTCCAACCTGAGAGAATCTTGCTTATACAGGATTACCTTCTGCCGGTTAAACCCTATTCTAATGTCAAGCGATTACAAATTACATCATTTCATGCGCTCTTTCGCATTACTTTGTCGCACTTTACATCAACCAAGGGTGACCGTTTCAGAATCTCATTTCTGGCTGCACTCGCTGACTGTTCAGTCGGCAAATTCAGTGCAGAGAAGATGTGTTCTATCAAAACATTACCCATTCATTCAAGCAGCCGAACTCTGTATGTCCAGATTGTTACTTCACTCCTACATGTTTAGATGATTGCCGTAATTATAGGCGCAGTGCAACCTATGAGCAGCTAACTGTGATTCACCAGGTTCGTACAGAAACCGCTGTCAGAATCAACGTAACTTTTTTGCTTGTCAAACAGGGTGGAAAGATGTAATTCCAAATATTTCTTCACGTATTTACTTTCTCAGTTACGCAATCCTCTCGAACACTGGGGTTGGTTGTTTGTTGTCAAATTAAACTGAATCGTAGCATGCCTGAATATAGTTATAAACGAATTTTGCCGTTCTTTTCATAATGATGACATCAAAAGCAGTCTTCCTCTATCTTCGACATCTTGAGTCACTGTGGCATTCTCAGTGTTTATATTCAAAAAACAGGCCCAAAGAGGTCTCATGCACCGTTCATACTAACCGGCTGCTAAATATAAAAACAAATTTTCGTGTGATTTAGCCGTTTCAGAACAGTGAAGTATGTCGATCGCCTTGAGTTCCTGAAGCCACCTTCTTATTGATCGGGCAGATTACCTCATCAAGTGAGTGCAATCTGAGATCTGTAGGATATTAACTCTAACAAATTCAGACACTCTGACACATATACTGTCTGGGGTACGTTCCCAGAAAATGTGCTAAGTGATATTACGTAACTCCAAATAAGGTAAGTCGTGGTGCTTTCAGTGCAGTGTTGACTTCGACATGCCCTCCAAAATGCTGTCACTGATTAAGGTTCTATATCTTCACATGGTACTCAAGCTGTCGAGGGAACTTCTATTATTAAATGGACGTTTTGTTGAAATGTGATGGCTGCACTGGTATAACTTCGTGATTTTCTGCTGTGTGGTTAACGGTTGGTCTGCCAGCAGTCGAATGCATATATTCACTGAGTTTTTGGGGCAACTTCGATCGACGTTGAGCACAGTCCCCTACGTAATTTTACATGTGCGACTCAATGTGATTCGAAGCTTCCATTTTCAGGGCCAGATCACCTCATTTCTTTTGGCTTAACCATCCCATTGTTTTAGACGCGTCCCATGTTCAAAGCACACTAGTGTTCTGGGTTGCTTTAGCCTCAGCACTTGTGCTCCTTTTTTCTGTTTCATAATGGACTGACCTCATGTTAATTTATGTGACAGGTTTGTCTTGTGATCAACGAATTTCGATAATATATATATATAAACTTGTCCAACATTATCCCTCAAGAGCCTTACTGCTTGATGACCTATGACAGAAGTGAACGATATGATATAAAAGAATGTTGAAATTGATTGGCCTCGTCTGGTAAAACGTTGGTTTATTCTCGGCAGTTATGGAATTCTTACTCACCGCAATAAGAGAACCAGATAAAATGCGTTCAAAGGTTAACTGCCCCATTTTACAGCGCAGTAACTTCCTTGGTGGCTGTGGATTTCTTTAATCTAAAACTGGACTGCAAAGATTGTGCACCATATCAGTCAAGTAGAGAAGAAATCAAGAAACGTGACTAGTCCTGAAGCTTGGCCATGAGAATGAAGTGAACTCGATTTTAGGTTCTTCTGTATTCGAAACAAAATTACAAAATCAAGGGGATTGCTGGTACTCCTATGTGGCGTATCTGACTGTAACTTTGATCCACTGAATAAAGTGGGGTTGTGTAAACCGCAAGTTGTCTTCCCGACTAAGTCAAGTATTTACCTTCATATTCTGCTTTTTTTTGTAGTAATTTCAATTTTTTTCCATCCCACATATTGAGTCTAGCGTTGTCGTCTATCGCTTGGTGTTGTGAAAGTTAACAATGAGTGGTAAACCCTTTTAACACTGAAAGCCAACCGACGCATGAGGCCTAACCACAGTGCGTACTGTAAAAATAAACTTAGTTCAAATCCATCTTTCTGTTTGCAGATTACACCTTTGTTTTTGGCATGTTGCGGTGGCCATGTGGACGTTGTCAACGAACTGCTGAACGCAGGCGCTAAACCAGGCTTCCGAGTTCATAAAAATCATCCACTGTATGCCACGTGGAATGCACTTGACGTTTCTGTGGACTCCAGAAAACAGTAAGGACTTCAGCGCGGTTCATTTTTACCATATTTACTAACAATGTTTCCACCACACGTCTATCCAGTATACGCAGATCGTGCCGTTTATCGAATGATGTTTTAGAGTACCGAAAGGGGTGAAAAATAAAATTTTACTAGTATTTCCTCCTACACTATGTGGAGTAAACAAATCAGTTATCGAAAATTAACTTTGCGGTTTTGCAGTGTATCATTTTTTTTAGTTATACGAACGTGATTATGCCGCGTAACTTGTAAGACAGTCAGTGAATCTCGCAGACACCGTAAAGCAGTTTTCAGTTAACTCGGCCTCACTATGGCGTATTAAACCCTGTGCTCGACTTTTAACACATTTGACAACCTCTATCTTCATACCATAGGTTAACGTAAAACTAAACTGTTTTATGGCCAACGCTGTGGTACTACGCTATTTCTGGTACACCGGATGTTGAGTCCTTTCAGTTTTGCTGAAATGCACTTGTATGTAGTTCGATTCAAGTTTATATTTGGTAATTGTTTATATTTATGAAAGTGAACTTTCAGTCCAATGCAATTGCTTTACGAAATAAAACCTAAATTGTGTCATTACTATACACAGTTCGTGTGCACAGGCAATTCTGAACAGCGACTTATGGGAATCCGTCTTGCATGGTGTGGCAACCGCTGAAACCGATGAATTAAATACATCGTTACGAAGAATGATTTGTGATGCACCAGGTGAGTGGTTTTTGAACTTGGCTACCTAGAATGGTACAGACTATATAGGTTCATTGAAGAAATTAACGGTTTTCAGAATCAAATAGATCAAACTAACTTCGACAATCTTTCTTTGCATTTTCTGACCAGCGGATGCGGAATTGGCCTTGTCTCGATGTGTTACAAAGAACACGGCTCAAAAACAATCAGGAAATTTTGAAATTAAATTCAACTTTCAACCATTAGAGAGTAGAACAGTATTACTAATGGAGTCTGATTACGAAGAAAACTCTTTCATTGACCTTGACACATCGGTACGTAATTTGTTGTTATTAATATCAATGGTATATCATAATTATCGCAAGTACATTTACCTCTTATACTGCTGCTTACCTATTTGATTGCTCAGAATTTCCCTCCTATTTCTCACATAAAAGTTGTATTTTGAAACTGACTAATGGCCAGCGCTTCCACCATCATTCCAGTTGTTTATTAAAGTTCTAGTCGATTTTTCCGTGCCTGTTGCTTTTCTTCTACTCGCTGTTTGTTCGCTATGTTCTAACGAATTCCCATTGTCTTTGTTAGCTTAAATTCCGTTCAGATCAGTATATACAGTCGATCTGTTAAGTACTGATTTTTGGTCATTTGACTAGGTTGTTTACGCTTCGGTTCAATTTTTTGAACTTATCTTGGTGGTCTTTATTGACATATCTTTTTGTATTTGTGCATGGTCATCCAGTACGGTTCACTGGTAACAAACAATTGGGTGGTCTAACGTGTATTTCGTAGCTCTGTTCAGACACAATGCTAAAAATATGATTTGTGTTACGATTAGCTGATATGCGAGTATTCAAATCGTTAATGTAGTTGCTCATGATTATAATGGGGATTTTCATTTTGATAAGAGTGGCGATATGTGGGAATGAGGTACGTGCATTGGAAACGGGTACACTTCCAGCTATTCACGAACTAAGTGCTTCAACAACACGTCTGAAGCAGTATGTACAAATTCCAATTGAGGAAAAACCATGTACTTTCAGACATTTTAGTTACATTTGTTTTTCATGCTTTTTAGCTAAGCAAGTCATAAGCAGTTGTGTTGTTTTGGATTAAAAATTGGAATACCTTCGTTGAGACTTCCAGTAGTATTGTTGATATCTATTGGGATATGTGAGTTGATATTGTGAATAAACGCATCGCGGCTTCCGCCATTTCCTTCGCCTACTTCATATCTAAGAATTGTTGATCTTTCAGTGACTGTCTTTTCTTTAATTTTTGCAAAATTTTCATGTTACGCATCGTTTGGAGTTCACAATATCTCAGTCTTGTCAATTACTTTAACAAATTCATTTTGCGCCAAAAAATACTACCAAACTTATTTAAAATTTCGAGGTTTTTTTGCACGACGCGGAAATTTTTGAGCTAGTTATACCGTAATTAAGTAACTGAAAGTTTCTGCCACGTTAATGGTTAGCTATTGTTGTTAGTATGATTGTAATCCATGCCACCTTGCAAACTGCTGTAGCTTTATAAATTTGATATGACTTGACAGATTCACTCGGCCGCTGGGACAGTATCAGTCTGTCGTAGCATTTGACGAGGTGAGACATGTCAGAAGAGAACACTAGTAGGTTGAGTGTTGTGAACCTGTAGATAATATTCAAGTTAGTTCTTATTCCGCAAATGTCCGTCGGAAAAGCGGAAAAACAAGTGGCACATACCAGACCTGTGAGTGCAAGGCGATTGCGTCTGAACGTTAGCATTACATGACAATCAAACTTGAGTATACTACTCTAAAGGGATTCGGGTACAGGTCCCAAAACTATGGATGATGTGGGTCAGTGGTGGAGTTATAAGAGGGGAGAACTAGATTTCATCATCGACGACCAATACCTCGAATGAGATTTCAGATAGAATAGAGTACAGTGGAACACAGAAGTAACGTTCCATTTTTTGCTTGTTTCTCAATTTGAACCATAAATTTGAAGTCGTTTACTCAATGAATTCGCATGCTACCACTATCTTTGATCGAATTAGCTCACAAGAATCCGAACAAGACCAGGTCGAGCATATTATTCCAATCCTGTCATCAGATTTGATCTCAGCATAGTGGAAATACATGCGGAGATTGTTTTCGTGGAAGCTCTTAACATTTTTCTTAATACTGAAAAACCAAGGAACATCCTTTAGCTAACGGTTCGGAGTAAGCCACCATTTGCAACGTTTATTATGCTGCTCCCCACTAACTAGTAGTAGTAACATTAGTTTGCAGGAATCCAAATGTGAAGAGTTAAATTTACGGTTGGATGGCACTGAACAACATCAAGCATATCACTAACATAACGGTCTCGTAAGTTGTGCATAAATAAATTAGTATAAAATCGAATGACATTCATGTGTGATAACAACTTCAACATTCAGACTGAAATTTCATCAGACCGTTTCAAAAATTAGCCTAAAATTCGGTCTCGTCTGTTGTTACAGTTGCACTTAAATGCATACGTTCTTGTCACACCCTGAAATTTCAAATTCGGTTGATGTACACCTGAGGTGATCGTGCATGCCTTTACGCCCATAACCTCATGAATTGTTGAACCACAACGCTCATTTTATTGTCTACTGTGAGGCGGATGACACAGTGGTCACCATGGTTGATTCACAAAATCGTAAATCCAAGTTTAAATCACGGTATTGGCCGACAAGTGCTCTATCAGCGACTCTTAAAGGTTGAAACTCGATTCCACTGATCAATTTCTAAAGGTCTGACTGACTCACTTCGGAATTCAAAGACTGAAATTGCTTGTATGATCCCCTCCTTTACGGACAGTACTCCTAGTGCTTTCAATACTGTCGTGGGCGAAATAGATGTACCAGCGTTTCTTTAATTTTCTCCTGTCGTTAGTCGAAAGTCTAAGTTTCCTATTTTCATCTGTTCAGTTTAGAGTGAGGTGTGGTTGTTTTAATTTTGTGCAATTCACCATACGGGTCCTCCTATCCGATTTTTAATGAGTCACTCAGAAGAACTGACAAAACGATCGGGAGTGCCGACGATCTGATTGATTATCCATCCAATTTGAACAGAACGGCGGTGTTGCCGACATGAAATCTCAAAGTTACATATGGTATGAGTCGCTTTTTATTGGATGGGCAACTAGTCAGTAATAAACAGAACAATAAAACACCGTCAGTGAATTGGTTTCAAAGCGTATTACCTCAACGAGCGTAAAAATACCTAGAGCTGGTGTGTATTTTCGTAGAAATCACGTTCTTGGAGTATTTGATATACGACTCTTCTAATATCCTTACAGAACGCAGATATATAAACATCGAGTAAGGAGGCACATTAGTAGCCCAGGAAACAGATAAACTTTCGTTAACCATCAGTACAGACAGGTTACGGCTCAATTCCAATGTATACATACGGAACAGAATATTGAAAACTGTTGTTTATTACTTCTATGATGTATTATCAGAAGCCTGATGTTCTTCGATCAACCCTCAACCACTTTTGAGATACCCAATAGCAATACCTTTCAACGGGGAGAGGTTGGTTGTCGCAGACTCCATTGTTAATCGCGATGAGGATGAGTTAGTTGCTGCCCAGAAATGATTCTAAGATTTACCGGTGGTTTGACGGTGTGATGTGGTAGCCTTTCACATGCAAATTTGTTTTACATGTGAATTTAAATCATCATCAACCAATAAGGTTTGCACGCACATGACGTCGTGGTATGATTTTATCAAGGTCAATCGTGTATCTTCCTTCAATGAAGGGATGCTAACCATTTTTTCACTACAGGGAGACGTTTTGGCCTTAATTAATTAGATGCGGGAAATAGCGCATTATGCGACTGATGTAACAGCAAGATTCATAAGGTGGTGAGTAGTCGTCAATTTGTCCACGCCGAAACTAATAAGGTTTTTTGAAGAGGTTTAGCTGTTGATCACAATGTGTTAATATCTGGTCCATGAACATATTAGCTGTGTGTTTCGACATATTTGTTTATATGAAAGCGAAACAGTTTTCAAGTTTAACATAACCAGTTTTGACAAATTCACAGTTTGTCTGGAATTGAGCTAACAACAAAAGCAAAATATCAGAATATGGGGAGTTCTCCACTAGTCGAACTACAACATCATACAAAATGCCCAGAAATTTTCCAGTGAAACTCAGACACACCCACCTCTCCGTCTCCTATGTAATATACCAAGTGGTCCGGAAGATCAGTTATTCCGAAATGATTGTACGAGAACTTCATGATGAAATTCAGAACTCCTGGCGTGGCTTCGTAGCCCACTTGGTGGAACACTTGCTGCTCTTGAACACGATGGTTTTTTCGCTGGTTTGAACGTAGCTGGATAACTGTTAGTTATTAACAAAATTCTGGTGTACATCACATGCAGTAAAAACCATTGATCTATCTTTGTATTTAATAAACGAGAGTATTTCCTAGCTAAATTCGTCTAAATATATCATTACGCGTGAGCATGTCTTCACTGTTAATCAGTTTAGGAACCGTTCCCCATATGTACCGTCGTGAGTGGAACCGTTCAACATTTCCCCTCTTTTCTTTGAAGGGTACTTTCATCGACTCTCTCATCGACTCCACCAGAAAGGGGAAAACCAAGAACAAAGACTTCCATCCTGTGTTACTGATGGTGAGTTGATCTTCCTTGTGGTTAGGTGTGTATGATATCTTACCCTATCTCCCAATTTCGCGAAGCACATGATCAACAAAATTCATTTTATTCTATGCAGCTGAAACGAGGCCGTGAGTCACTGCTCAATCATCCGTTGGTCATTGCTCTGATATCGTTAAAATGGGCCCGGTTCTTCTTTATCTACTACGCTTACCTGCTGATGTACGCCTTGTTTCTGGCCTTGTTCACATCGTTCATGCTGCAGACCAAAGCGCCCTACATGATGTGAGTGACTCGTTTGAAACATATCACTTTCCAAGTCTTAATCCCATAATAGTTATTCGCTGGTTTATATTTCCGACTTCGAGGAGTATAGCTAGTAGAATGTTAAAAAATGTTCAGGTAATTAGTGACTATATATACACAGTACGAGGCAGCTTGGTAGGTGCATAAAGGAGCATCACTTAACATGGTTTAGAAGTGGAATAAGTCAGTCAATAGATAGCGCTGTCGTAGAACATCTGGCAGCCAGGTCGGAACGTGAACTCTAGTCAATCACTTTGTGTCGTCACAACATAGCAACAGTTAAAGTGATTTCCATCCGACTATATCATCTTGTGTTATATCGGCATAAGAAGTTCATACAAGCTCTTGAACTCTCCTGACCCATTGTTCGCATACTCACGAAAGCACATTCCACTCACCCAAAGTTGCCATTGGCAGACTGTCCGAATCCCTTTGCTGGCGGATAAGACTGATATGGTTGTTTCCCACTATAGGAATGTAACTGAGTTTTTTTACGCTTCAATCGATATTTATTGGTTAACACTCCGAAATATCGTAATTTATTGACGGTTTTTTCGAAAACGTTTGTCAACTTGTCTTTTGTTTCAAATTAACGGACACATTCTAGTGCTCTCAGACTCGGTATTTAGACAGATTTTCCAGAAAACCTATCTGAAAAAGTTAACAGGTGGTATCACTGTGTGTTTCAGGATGGTAGGACAATCTGATCAGTAATCACAAACGAAGGTGATTCACTGCTCATATGTATTAATTTGTTCTCGTCAAATACGAGGTTCATGGGACGGTGATGAAAACAATTGCCTCATAAATATGTGGTCGTTACTCACATCCTTCTCGCGACAAATATGTACAATATAGATTAGTTCTAACAAAAGTAAAATCACTGTCTACTAGCTCTTTTCGAAAGGGACTGGCCGGGTTGTTTACCTAAATATGGTCAACTGTGAGTGTTATTCAGGTCAACCCCAACAAACCACCAACTGCTCATTAGTAACAGAGGCTGTTGTGAAAATTTTGTCCCAAAATTATGTATTTTAGCATTTTACGAACAAATCTGCAGACTTTACGATGGATCATCTCACAACAAATTGTCGTAAGGTCACAGTAAAACCCTGGTGGTGACCGTACACTTTCAGACCACCCACAAAAGTCAACCTAACTTCTAAAGCATACATACCAATCAAACTTGAATGGCATAGTGGTGTAATAGGAACAAGCATTAGTGGGAAAGTATTATTGCACCACTGTTGGTCATAGTGTTGAAGATGAGTGGGGTCGTTAATGATCAGAGCTGTACCTGCCAATCGTTGTTAGATGATCAATGTGTCACCAGGTATAAGTGAGATTCGAAACAATGGTTGCTCATTAAAAAATTGAGAAAATCTTAGCAACTAGAAATGGTGGAGCTGATATAGAGCTTGCGGCATTTGACTATGTTGTTTCTGTCGCTAATTCAAATCTTGCCAAAACGCACGGTTTTACAATTGGTTCCGTTCTAAATTATCATATCAAGCATACTGCCTACTAATAAAGTATTGTTCAAGTTGGCTTGCAGTGATAATGCCTCTTTATGGGAGGTGTTTTCGTCACGGTTACCATGGGAATTATGACTGTTACGGCTGGGTGGCGATTGAGCAATAATGCGCAACTGCTCCGTTTGATGGACATGTTGCCCACGTCGTCAATTTTGAGGAGCGGCTACAGAAAGGCAGATATGTTAGGTAGCATTATGGAAGAAACTAAACAAAAACATAATTGGCAAGCTGGTGATTCATCAATCATTTGGTAGAGATAATAAATATTTGTTTCTGCTAAAATGAATACGATTCAGATTCATTACTATAATTATCTGCTCATTATCAGGGAGCTTGCTTCGTCTGGTCCCGCGGATACAAATACATTGTGTGAAAAGCTTCAAAACCAAAATACCAAGGCATATCACTTACATATCGGTGTTCCAAAGTATGGCACCATGGTGATTGCAGTCGCAAATTTGTTAGTCGAAGTGAGCCTACTGTTTTTGAGCGTTGGCATACTACATATACGTGATTTGTTAAAAAGTACTCCTTTTTCTCTACCGCTATCATTCAGCCTTTTGTCCTCGTATAGTATCTTATTTCGAGTTGATTAAAATTGTTGTTTGTTGATGACCTTTTAGTTTTGAGCAGAAGCTTGTTACAGCCAGTTAGTACCAGAATTAATGTAATGATCGGCGGTTAGGAGGGGAACTGTACATTTAATAGACAGAACTATATTTTGCAGGTTCTCTAAATCATACTGTCATAATACAGCACCCTACAGACACTAACATTCTCCACAGGACAACGATATTACTTACGTGAAGTTGTTTCGTGTTAGCTTCAGTGCATTTCGGTTTAATAGAAGAAGATATGTTTCACGAAGACAGCTGAAGTTGTTTAATTCTCGTTAGAATGGATGTTTTTGTGATGTGCACTAAAATTTCTTAGATGTTGCTAACACAACTGGATACCAGTTATCCTCTAAGATATACTGTCTAGCTTGTTACAGTGACTGCATGACACTCAAACCACAACGTACGAAGACACATCGATACAAACCATAACGTCTGCAATCAGTTTGAACTGTATGATGGTGGAGAAAAAGCTAGTGATTAAATTTTTATCTTCAAACATCTACTATCGTACAACTGTATGCCTACGCCTAGATTAGAAGAATGTAAGGCTGCCAACGCCTGGGCAACTATGAAGTACCATTCACTTGAGCACATAGCCTCGCAAAACACACTTTCATCTGGCTTCAGGTTTGCGAACGTACAAGCTATTCGTTCTATATCAAGACCATTTTAGTATGTGATTGCAACTCCATTCATGCTACTAAACTTCATTTACTAAGGGATTTCACCTTCGTCTTATTGTGCTGTTAGTATTTGTATGTATTATTTGATATTATGGACAATGAGCGCGCACAGCACATTATGTATGTGAGAGACGGATGGGAAAGTACAAGCTCTTATTTTGCCTCTTTCTCTTATTGCTATTAATATTGAAAAATTCCGTTCACTACAGTCGTAAGGCGACAAGATTGTAGAATCGGCCTGAGTTCAGCGGTTTTTGAAGTGAACGATTTTTTAATGGAGCCATAAGCCACGCTGTAGCTGTATGTAATTATGATCATTTTCCTTCAATTTGCGGAATTCAACCGCTTAAGAACATAAGTAACATGTCCCAGTGACAAAGTGGTGAACGTTGTCTCGATGTAAATTCCACCAACTTACTATCGCAAACAGATGTGTTCACTTGACAATATAACACACCTATCCATACCAGTTCTGTGTTCAAACGAACGTACAGGGATTATACCAGGTTTGTATGTCGGGTTCAGATTGAATGTTGGTTCATGACAATGATATAGTAAGATCCTTCATACACGGTATCACACTCGTTAGTGTTTCCTCCTGTACACAGTCCATAAAAAAGACTGCCATGTTGTTTCGCACTAGGAACTAGCTCCATTCTACTCCAGTCCTCCTGAAAGTGGTGCGTACACGCCTAAAAAGATCTATCTATTTTGATGAACCGTGCACCAAACGTCAGTGTGGTTCCCACTGAACTGATACTTAGACGGAACTGGTTATTTTTGTGAAAGTTCTTTCTGCACATCAGTCAACTAATATGTCAGTTTGACAACCTGCTTGTATCTAGACTATTACTCACTTGACAGTTTATTTTCTTACTGTTTCTGTCTGCCTACATTTACACTCTGGTCTTGACTCATTAGTTTCAGGTCTATATGATGATGTTATTTCACATTTTCAACAGTTGAGCTTCATCTGAGGATGCTCTTAAATCAGGAGAAACGACTTCAGTTTACATCCTTTCTATCATTAAAGAAGAAACCTCCGACAATGTCTCCGCCCATATTTATGCATCTGCGTTCATAGCGTTTTGCTTTTGTTGCAGTGCATTATATTCAACTTACTTACTCTCAACCGTTTACTGATTATATATTGTTTAATATATTACAGCTGTTCCAGATGATCGTCTTCAAACTTGACTACATTTCAATAGACAACTTCCTGGAACTGGGAATTTACAGTCTGTCATTGATTACTACCCTCGACTTCAGTCGCTGTATGCAAACCACTGGTCTGCGAACCGTGAGTCGTTTCCTTCCCCGAGCTGTATCTGTATACATTAAGTTACTAGACGGTATTGTCTCCTACTGACCGTACTACTTCAAACAATTTGAAGTCAGCTCTGCTGTTGCATTTGTTCTTAAGCCTGTTCAAAAAACTTACGGAGATTTAAGACGTTTATGTTTCAAACACATTTTGAACGATAATCAAGAGTGTCACCCAATTTGGTCAATATTTGAGGAAGGAATTGCACCCAAGTACCTACTCAAATTTGACAAACTTTACTACTCACACTGTCGAACTTGGAAATCATCTATCAACTTTATTAATCCTCACTGTAAAATTCATAGTTCACTACCTCTTCCATTTTTGTTTTGACATGCAATATAAAGATGGTTCAAACTACTGTTACACAGGCGGAACTTTCGCTACTAAACAAAAACTCATTTATTTCTTTTGGTTACTTATGTTATACAACCACTTTACACGTGAATGTGATCCGAGTGACGACAAACTGGACCTGCAGAATGTATGTGACAAGTCATTAGCGTTTAAGAAAAGTGGCTGGCATGAAAACTTTGGCACACATAACGGTGCCGTCAGATCGGAAAGGCATTTTTAGATGAGACCCAATCGTGAAAAAACAGGGACTCGGCTGGATTCTACCCAGCGACAAAAACAAAATGCTTAAACAGGACAAGCGTTTCACCAGCTGAGTTACGAAGCCAAGCCAGGAGCTCGGAAATTTCACATTTTATCCTCGGTTTGAGAAATCAGTTCCCTGGATCATATGGTGGATTCCATATGAGACAGTTGGACGGGTGGGTAACCGAGTCCAAATGTGAAATTTCCGAGTTATTGGCGTAGCTCTGAAACTCACCTGGTAAAGCTCTGGCTGCTTCTGGGCATGTTGTTTCGGTCGATGGGTCGAATCCAACCGACGCCTTGACTTTCCACAACCGAGTCTCATTGAAAATTATCAATCTGCTGGGCTACTTATTAATAATGCGGAAAGGTAATGTTGTTGACCAAGTTTTTCGGGTTTGGTTAACGTAGTATTAAAGTTAAGTAAATGGTTCAACATACTCAATAACGTGTACCTTGGATATGCTCGAATGTGACTGATTCTGGATTGGTATTTTTCATCAGTCATTTAGAAATATGTTTAAATAATCCCTGATGAAGATCCCGATCTGTTCTACGGAAATGAGCACATCTGCATCAACAACCAAACGAACAGCAATCTAGTTGGATTGAACATGCTCAACCTTAGTCAGGCTTAATATTTTGACCGGTTATAAAATTGCAGTTAGGTAGCAAGCCAATTATGTGCCGAACTATGCTCAGGAAATGATTGCTTCAAACTGGCAGTTGCAGAAAAACCTTTTTCTTTGACATGGTATGTACTGTCGAATTTACGGATTTTCTTTCTATATATGTGAGTAGGCTCCATCAAATATCCTTCGCAGGGTAGCGGTTTGAACAACCTCCTTAGTAAGTAAACTTATCTGCGCTACGCATCTCACGAGCTTAAGCTAACGGCTTTGCAATCAAACCTTCATCTGTAGACAACTGAAGAGAAGCTGGAAATTTTTGTTACTTACGGCGGACATAGGACATCTCATTTCACCGCTGTGTGAAAAAGACTGATGAGTAGACTATCTTATTTATGAAAAGTAACTAAAAAGTAGGCGTTAAATGAGGATAAAAAGTTTTCGTGATATGACCAAGATCAATAGAAATTCAAATACTTTTAACTCCAAGTTTGTAAACTACGGTAAAATCCGTAAGAGCCAATATTTCAATCAGTCCAATATAAAACAAATTGTAACAAATCGTTGGGAGTATGTTCGGATCCATAATTTTAGAGTAAATTGCGAACAATCGGTAATTCGTTTTATTGGTGGCGTTCCACTTCTAACTCAGAAGCTTCTTCTGGTCTGAAGGAACTTCTCTGTCAAAAAATGAAACCTTACCAATAAAAGAAAATACCAGTTGTTCACACTTTTTTCTGAGTCTGTAAGAAAGTCACGGCGATCTCTTTTGTATGTTTACAACCACAGGACTATGAAGATTATGCATGAGGATTGCCTAAAAATCCCTGCCGCGACGTCATTCTTCTAGCTACGATCAATGTAGCATATCACAAGTCAACCACTGTTTAGTTTAATCGCCTATCTCATAAATGGTTGCTTGAAAATATTTTTATATGTGATTATTCTACGGCATTTGTATCATGATCCACTCATTCCTCCATTAATGTTTGATATATTGTTGTTTAGGTATGGCAGTGGGCCACTGGGATTGTGGGGATCTTTCTTGCTTGGATCAACTTATTGTTGTATGCGCGCAGAGACTCCAAACTCGGTATTTTCGTCATCATGTTTCTGATGGTCATGAAAACTTTCTTCAAGTTCATTGCTGTCTTCTCTCCGTTTCTGATCGCATTCACGCTTTCGTTTCACATGTTATTGGCCAATCATGTTCCGTTCAGTCGTGTGCATTTTGCTTTCATAAAAACCTTCTCCATGGCTACAGGAGAGTTGGATACCAGTTCAGTGAGTCATCAGTTTATCGTTGAGATGTTCATCTTAGGTAGGCATGTATGTCAATTTTAGATTATCTTTCTAACATGGATAGGAAGAATTTCCAGGCTTCTAAAGTGGCTTTGTAGCGCAGTAAGTAAAGCGCGTAGCGCATGAGGGCTTGTCGTTCCTGTTATCACCAAGTCTCCAACCGAAGTCCGGACCATTCGGAAAGATATCAATTCACAATTAGTCAAGTTGTCTTAGTAGTGACTCGGAGGAATTTAGTTAATTAGTTTATTGTCACTTGAAAACAAACCTAAACTAAACTTATTCGTTGATTCACATTTTGGTTTGCATATATGGTTCACTTCAAATTGAACGCGTTAGTCATCCAAACACATGTGTACTAACTCAGGTATCGTCTTACACATACCATATATCCGGTTATTGTGCACTCTAGGGAAACATCACTACTAAGCCACCATACTATCCATGGGTTATATACCAACTAAAAAGGTAACCAAAACCGATAGGTCGATTAACACAAACAGTGTAATCACCGATTTGTCAGATAGTATTGTCCGCTTGTAAGGATGTACATGTTCACAATGAACGGGAAATTAAAATCGTCAAACCTTTATTCTCTCACGTTGGTCTTATCTTCACTCTGATGGCCTTATGTGTAAAGAAGGATAACACTGAAAGTGACCGAGACAGATGCGAAAGATGAGCTGTCTAAGTTTTTGAACACGAGGATACAAAACTTCTTTTAACTGACGTTCACCTTGGCAGTGATGTCGATACGCCTGCTCTAAGCCCACTTAGGTTGGAAGCCTTTGAGCACTTGTGACCTTATAATGAGTGATATTAGATATGTATACTTTGTGTCAGAGAAGCGATTACATTGCATTTATTAAGTTAGAAAGAAGATAACCGAAAAACTATGAAAATATTTGCATCAAAAACTTGAGAGTCTGTGTGCCCACTCTTTCATCATGTATGTACAACTTGGAATACAAACCAGTCTATTATTTCAAACTAAACCCAACGTAATCTGACTGGGGAAATTAGACAAATGACTTCACTGATTCAAACCATGCTCACATGTTGCAGTGAAGAAAGTTACTTTAACCTGACTGAGAAGTCCTGATCGATGGGTTATTGATTGTACAGAACAAAGTGGTTGTGTTCATTCTTCTTTCGAAATGCTCGGGCAAGCTGAGAATTACTCATACAAGGTTGTCGTTGGGCGTTTGAATTCGAGTATTCAGTCATGCCTATTGTGAGGTAGCTATCGTTGTGGTTAACACGATAGTCTCACAAGCACAAGGGTCAGAGTGCAAACTCTGATCCGGACATGGATATGCACTGCTGATGAGCTTTAATAAGAGCGAAACTAGAGTCTAGTTTTTCCTTTCGAAGTGGGCTAGCCGAAAGACTTATCTGAATGTGAAGGCTGCGATAAAATGTGGGTGGACTTCAATTTTGAAATAACCTTAATCCCTGAACCTCCACCGCAAATGACAAAAGAGTGCGCCATTACTTCCATCTGATGTTCTAAGTCGCACTTGGGTTGTATATTATTAGGCTGCTCTGAAACAGTCGGGTGCAGTAAACCACTCGTTGAACCAAAGTTCAGGACGGTTGATATTTACCTGCTTAGCATATATTTTTATTGTTTATTAAAATTCCACTGTAAATCTAAGGTACAGTGTTGATGGTTGGTAACTGGATGTGCATTCGAAAATCACGCTTGCGACGGTCGTCCCATTCCTTCCTTCCTGATACCCAGTGGCTATTTCTGCTGCCTAAGTTCTGGGGATTAAAAAGGTGTGAATCATATCTTATGCTTTTCGAAAGAGACTGGCCGGAAATTCTACCTAGATACAAGGGTTGCAATCAGATATGAGCGATGTGCACACTGAAGTTAACTAAGACACTTACAACCAATTGGACCGTCACAACGACACTAGATCTTGACGCGACGTGACGGCTTGTACATCTTGATGACACATTGAACTAAACTAGACTGTGTGCTGATCAAAGTGATAGAATCACCTATGCAAAACAGGTCAATGAGTAAAGATCTGATGAACCAGGATCCCCCGGTCCTCCAGGTCTGGGAATGAAAGAAGGTTGACATTTTTTTCCGGGAAAAGTACCAGTTTTGTTACACTGCCACCCACCCGCTGCTTAGCGGTACAGGCTTTTGAAACAAAGGCATTGGTTGAGAACCCTAATCGCTCTCCTGTCTAGCTGTGGGCGTCCTGGCAGTATCTCAGCCTACATATAACCATGAACATTCAAACCACCAACAGTCTCCTATCGCATCGACCATCTCACACAAAACAGAGGGGATAGGCAAAACATGCTACCACTGATCCCCCTTGAACCTCATTTCTAGTAAGCCCTCTACAGGTCTTAAAACAAATACCGTAAGTTCTAGTAATACTATCGGTAAATCTCATCTTTTAACATCCAGTCTTGCCCTCCTTGCCTCATTGCTTAAAACTGGAAGGTTATTCAGTAGATGAACTTACAACGCTCGCATTCTAAAACTGTTAGGTCAACAGGCAGCTCTAGCAGGAACGTTAGACTCGCTGAGTGTCAGTGTTTGTTGCATTTCAGAGACTAGAATCCGGAACGAAAATCAGCGTATGAGACTAACAGCACACATTGTCTACCCGATACTGATTAAAACCTTTTGTGACTTCACAGTCGCTGTTATCGGCCAAGTTAGAGTAGATATGGTGCTCATTTCAGCAACCGCATCCGCATTGGTAGCTTGGATTACTGTTAACAGTAGACTTTGTGCTATTTGCTCAGCAGGTTTTGTTAAGGACATTCTTAAACTCAAACTCTTCAGGAATCATCTCAATATGTCTGTTTATGCTTTAAGTGACTGTAATCACACCGGCATCAAGGACGCTATTTATTTTGACCAGACTGGTCTCTTTCGGCTGACACATGGTTGTGATATATTCGTTCTGGCCGCAGGGATGAACACTCAGGTTGGCTGCTTTGGTGAGACCTAATCTCGTTTAGGTGGCAGGTTTGGGATATCATCACATCGTTTGAATAATGGCGGGCGACTGTTGCACCTGTGCGCTGGGCACAAACTATTTTTAGCCAGCACTGTTTGTAGGAATCGCACGGGCTACTGATATACTTTGCGCCCCCTTATCGAATCAGGCGTGATCTCAGATGGACTGTATAAGTGGTAGTTGTTTATGGCGAGACTCCATTCTGGAATAGTGTTCATATTAGACTACGTACTTACATTCAGATCACGCGCTAGTAGGTTGTCCTTTCGTTCTCACAACAACCCTAACGATAGCAACGGGTGGCTGTTGAAAAACTGGTTATGCCACCTGCAAGGTACAAATGTCAATTTCGCCTACAAAGCAGGCTTAGAATTTCGGACTCCGAAGACCCTAACGACTGCTGGACTTAAATCGAAATGTCTGTTGATGAGGTAGCTACTGTAGCATGCGATACGGTGGTTCGTGAGATAAACAAACACTGGATTATAAAAACTCCAGAGTTGTTAAATTTCAGACAAACCACTGTTCCTAGCAGTTCCTTTAACAAGAGGGAACATCGGTGGAAAACTGAAGCACAACCTGAACGCCTATAATAAGACTTGGTTAGTGCAGAATGTTAGGAAAGTGGAAACCACTTTTGTTTCGGGCAATTCTGGTAGCCTGTTCAAACTTATTTGAACTATTGGTCCAAGGCAACCATCTGTCAGGGAGAGTTTCAGCAAAGCAGATGACAAATTTATCCATAGCAACTCCGGAAAATTGGAGCGCTGAGAGGCACACTTTGAGGCTCAATTCAGTTAGCCTGTTCCTTCTATTGTGTTACTGTCACAAACTTGCGGATTTAGGACCAACCACTAAAACTGAGACCTGCCTTTGCATTTCGGCTCTAAAATGTAATAAAGCTGCTGGCCCAGATGATTTCATGTCTGCACTTTGCAAAGAAGGCAGCGAGGCTTTAGAAGAGGTCTTCAGTCAGGTGTTTCGACTTGTGCGGACGAAAGAGGCTATCCCTCTGTTTTGGGGCCACTCAATAATAATTCTTATATTCAACAAAGGAGTCCGGTGTCTTGCAAAGAACAAAGGGGATTTAGCCTGGCACCGGTCAGTATTAAGATTCTGGCATACAGTATACTTCGTCAAATCACTACAGCTTGGAAGGTAGACACTAGGGTAGAACAGGGGGGGTTGCCTGAAGGGCGAGGATGTATTAGTCAAATGTTCACTCTCCACCAAATCATGGAGCAGAGCCATATGTACTTCCGCACAACAGTTACCGTATTTCAAGATTGTAAGGTGGCATTCGACTCGACGGATCGATCTACACATTTAGATGCACTTAAAGCAGGGATTTGCAGAACAAGTATGTGAATATACTGTCGGCGCTTTACTCACATACTTCAGCTCAGGACTTACAGTGAACTGTCTAACAGTTTCAACACCAGGAGCATCGCACATCAAAGCTGTCCCCTTCCACCATTTTTGTTTAGTTTTGTCATAGACGAAATAATCCAGGGTCGTTTGTGACATAGTTGCTGGCGTGAACCTCCTACCTGGTGGAAGATCGACTGATCTTGGCTACGCTGAAGACAAGGTGTTTCTATTTGACAATTTTCATGAAGCGCAAACAACGCTAGACATTATTTTGCGTTCTGCTAAATGCTACGGAGTGCGCTTTGCAGCCACAAAGTGCAAAAGTTCTTCTGCTAGATTGCTGTGATTACGTGGATTCAATGTGAGATAATGAAATCATGGAGGTTGTTGACCACTTCGTATAACTGGGAAGCTACTTTCGTCACGTTGTATGTGTTGTGAATGAAACAGAAGCGTACATCAGTAAGGCTAGGGTGGTATTCGCAAACCTGAGGCACCTCTGATGAGAAAGAGGTATCTCTGTCAAGCATAAGGATCTCATATATAAGGCAACAGCACTACTTCATGTGTTGTGTTGCGGCATCGAAACTTGGCCGCTCAAGGTAGAAAACGTGAACCTTCTTCAGGTAGTTGACCACGGATGTCTGTGTTCGGTCACTGGTATCGAGTGGCACCAGCGAGTGAGCAATGAGGAGGTTAGGAAACGGGTGTTTGACACTGGTTATCAAACTAGTTTTTTCTTACAATCCTCACACTTGCACAGACTTAGTTGGTTAGATGACGTACTAAAGATGCCAGCTAGTCGTTTGCCTTACCCAGCACAGAGTCGGTGGCTTGAGACGTTAGGTGAGATGGCGGCTAGTCGAACTCAATGGTGTGAATGTTGTCATTGGTTGGCCCAGTTGTCTGCGAAGTGAATGCTCTTAATGCCGCCGGGTAGCAAACGCCGCAAAGAACCTGTCTCTTTGATGACGTCTTACTTTCACTTACAGCTTGGTTGTTTTTCCCCAAGGTGTGGGCACCTTGACGTTGAACATTTGAAAATAGATGTAACTTTTGTCAGTAGTTAGGTCTCTTCCCGTTCCTCTCTTTTTCTCTCCTTCTATACTGGGTTTAATTTTCATGGCTGTGTAACAGTTAACCATCTTTGTAAATCATTACTAGTTATGGTGATGATTATGATGATGGTGATGATGATAATGATATTGGTGAAGATAAGTTGGTGGCTAGTAAGTTTTCTAAACTTGACTGCACTCCCGTTTCGGTTTCTCCCTCCAAATTTATCAAACTTTTGTTAGAACATACGGTTTTTAGCTAAGCCCCGCTTGTAGGCTGGTGACCTGATGGAGAGCTTTTGACTAAGTTACCGAGAAATGGTCGGGTCAATTGATGTAATGTACCAGTCACGTTCGTTCACAGTCTTCACTTTCTGATGAACTTTACAGTGTGGTCACACTTGATAGTTTGTTTACGTTCTAGAACGGTTACTTCCCTCAAGTCTTCATCTGATTTTAATGTTTGTTTGTTTGTTTTCAGATTGAAGGCAAAAATGTACGAGAGAATTAACAAAGATTATCATAAATTTTCAAGTCACCATTAGTATTTTACACAGACGACACAAACTCCCTGCTGCTTCTATAGATTCCTGAAATGTGGGAATTTTTCTGGACAACTACGACGGTCTTACTCAATTGTCCCAACATATCAAACTGCAAATCAGCATGACCACTTGCACAATCTTACCCAGTGATCATCAAAGCTTCGTCGTCCACTGTTCTGACGACAATGAATTGAAAGCCCCCATAGTCCTACAAGGTCCAGAGAGTTTGATGGTGGACAGGTTCTTACCTGTTGATTTTTAATGGTTCGAAAGCAGGAACTTCTTTAAATATATAAAAGGACGTGAAAGCATTGTCTACCAGGTTGACCTCCATAGTGCATTCACAGCTAGAAGGGAAAATACAAGCCCTTATCTTCAAAAATACTGAGCATGAACCGATATTGTACCCAGGTAGACCACTTACCTATTAATAAAGTTGAAGAAATCTCCCACTCTGAGTGGGCTAGGGAAACTAGATCAGTTTTCGTATGACACGCCTAAAAAATTGATTTAATACCCACCTATTCACAAAACCGTTCATGTGCTGATCGTTTGCCAGTTGAGTTTCTCACAACGGATAAAGATGAACACTCAGAAGGCCATTCCCTGAAACGCATACGGAATCGGAAGACTACTGTATGAACAGAACTTCTGTGACGTTGGGAGATCTGCCCACATTGAAAAATGCTATCGAACTCTATCATGGAATTTAAAGAGGTTATGATTTTTCAGTCAGAAATCGATCGGCGTACACGATAGACTACCCGCGTTACAAATCTCTTGCCTACTTGTCTAGCTCACTCACTAAATGCTCACGTCTCAGAATGTTGCTTTAGCGTGTTCCTATATTCAGTGCTAAACAAACCGCATGCCGGAAGCTTCTTACAAATTTCAATTTTTGGTCCTTTTTCTACCTTCACATTTTATTAAAGTTGGACAATGTCTATTCACCGCTTCTCATACAGATGAGGATGCATAGGCAAATACAGTTCTCTCTCTTGTACTAATATATGAACGTTTGTGGTTT
>LUCH01001382.1:111559-132475 GCA_013368495.1 Paragonimus heterotremus
AACGTCCATTCGTGTGATCTGAATGACACTCACCACGACTTAGGACCAGGGCAACCTCAGGTTCACAAATAATTATTTTTGTACACATACCACAGGTTTGAACCGATTTATCGCGACGGCTTCAACAAATTTTAGGAACCGTGGGTTGTGGTGGCTCATTATTATAGTGAAGGCTGAGGTCAGGTCCACGTTGTGGCCAGTTGACAGGATGTGTCGTCCGATCGACGAAGCTGGGGGCTTACCATATATATATATATATATATATATATATATATATATCGAAGAACAAGGATTTCGGAATCCTTGTAATCAAGACTTCTTGTTTGGAGAATGTGAGAGTGATTTGATAAACTGGACTTGAAATGAGAACATCGTCATGTATCAGGCTCACCTGTAATACGTCTTTAGGAGTACTGATTCAGTGCTTCCGGCTCGAACGTGTCACAGCGTACACATGAAAAGGTGAAGCTTCGTATATAGATTTCTCAACAATTCTTACTGGTTATCACACACTTTTTGTCTTGGATCACGCTTCAGTGTGATTTGGACTGCTACATATGTCGGTAGTCTTCAGGGATGAGAACAGATTTGTTGCAGCAGAAACACTGTCATTTCCTTTTGCTACAATTTTTCATCAACTTAGTAACTTCATTACAGGGGTTGTTGGATAAGATACCTAAATTAAGTTATGCTTTGACAATCGAAAGACAGTGAAGTCGGTTTCAGGCAGCGTGGATTTTCGGATTAATTTGAAATTTCCTTTTCAACATTACGGCCTATGTTTATCCAAAGTTTTCCTAATATAATTGAAGTAGGTTATATCCTTCCGAGTTTGTAAGAAATAGATATTAAAGAACCTAAGTGGTCAGAACTCGTAATTCTGACTAAACGTAGAATGTCTAGGTCTTTTGGGTAGATAGAGTAAACCGGGGATGGTAACAACGACTTCTTCACGTAAACATAAAAAGTATCCATTTGGTTAAATCGCACTGTGAGTGGCTGGCGTATGGTGAGAAGGGTTGGTCGACAGGACTGTAGTTTAAGCAACGCGTACAGCTGGCTGCATCTTGCACAGTAAACATGGTCGTCCAATGAAAACGTGGCCACAATTCAAATATAGACGGTGACTAACATATGCACCACTGGTAAGTTCTAACAGCGACAAAATAAGAACCTAGTGCTTATTTTTAATACAGACTGGTTTGAGTGTTCATGTGACTACTATAACTGTGGCCATTTGTAAGCGGTGTCTAATATATATCAATCCAAACCCTCCACTGCTTGTTAGTACTTAACTGAAATGTGTTCGATTTGGAGGTTCAGATCAGTTATTGCTGAAAGGGCCTGGTAAATTTTTGCAAACACCACAAACTCACCGCAACCAGTGGAGAACTAGGAGCGTACGTGTGCCTTGCCTAGGCCACTCAGGCTTAGTACAGTCTAAGCTCAAGATAACCCTAATATTCTGTTCAACAGTTCAAGCGCTCACACATCTGACAGTCTGATCCAAACATATTACGACATGCACCTTTGCGAAATCTTTCTCACCATTTATCTGGTATCGTATGTGACAATTTGTTCCATTTCAACGGAGTAAATGGACTTCATGCGGTTTTAACTAGACGCGCCTGGACTTGCCATACATTAGTTAACAAAACCACTGTTCCACCGTAACACAGAAAGCTATGAGAGCATTTGTTGTACTCGGTTCAACCTGCAATTCTACTTTATGGCGAAAATGTGAAGTGGGCCAACCTGGCTACGATGGTTCGTCTGAGAATCAACGCTTCCCGTGTACACACGTATTTAAGCAAATTTTCCGAGAATATTGCCGATAAACCACTTTCCTTGGCCTACTGTTGACAATAAAATGTCGCTGGTTTTGTATTCCTGAATATAATAGATAATCTTGTCCGTTGCAGATTGATCTGATCTTCTCCGCTGAGTCTGTTCTCAACCACTTCCGTCAATTCATCAGCACTCCAGACGAATACGTTTATCGACCGAATGATTGCCACGGTCTTATGCAGCACATGTTTCGTTATTTTTATGAGAGCGCTGTTCGAACTGTACAAGAAGTTTCGGAAACTGACGTAAGTGCAATACCTGACGTTTAATACATTGTTAATAAGATACTGAGCAATGTCTATATCTTCGATATTCTAGCACGTCGGTGTTCCGGGTAGAAGTGGAATGTCTCGGGTTGTTAGATGGTATAAGTTGTAGCGACACGCGTTAGAAGCCACAGCTCCACAAGGTTTCACGCTTTTCAAAGCCAACCCGATATACCGAGACCGGTTCCAACCCCATGTGCATTTATTTTGTTCGTTTATTCTAGCTCTAAGTAGTAGACTGTGCCAGAACCAATGTCGGTCGTGATCTGTCCGCTTGGAATAGACTTCAGAAACAAGTAACCTAGTGCAAACATCAGTCTTCAAAATGATGTTTCCGAGTGCATAACTAGAGAACCGGTCTGTATCTAGAAGACTGTTAAAAAGTAGAAATCATGGTGAGCTACCCGTCTGCGCCTGCGTATTTTCACTTCCTGCCGTTATACAACAGACTGCATTGTGAGAACGGTCAGATGATTATTCAGGCTTAGATCAGACCCGACTGAACGGAACGAGTTACGTGTGCATTCGTGCCATATCTTGTGAACAATCGGCCAGCTGGTATTCGGGAGTCATTTTGGGTCGTTTTCAGTGGACTAACCCACCAGTCCAAGGCAGTGTGACAATGAATTTTGACAACAGCCTAAGCGATTGTTGTATGACAGGCAGTTTCGTTGTGGGAAGTGTACTACTCACGAGTAGTATATTACCCACAGGCAATATTCAGGAACAAAAGGGCAAACTATGAACACCAGAAAGACGACGGACAAGAATAGACTATCGGAGTAGTTTGTAAGCACTACGGCAGAAGTTCCACCAAGGCGAATGACAATGATGTATGTGAATGCATGTCTGACGTGCAAATGAGTGTACGCGTTTGTGGTTTGATTTCTGACGACTTGTACGGGAGTTTGTGCAGTAGACGAATTGTCAGGCCAAGCGTCTTCTGCGGTCACAACAGATCGCCATTGCAATACCCAACCTGGTGTATTGTTCGCAAAACAGTTCGTACGGACCACACAACTCCCTTACTATCGAATAGTCAATATTTCACCCTCTTCCACATCAAACTATACGGCTGGGTGATGAATTTATTCTGTTTTGATGATTGAAATAACGGCTGATTTTATTCGAACCTGATGAATAATCAAGGAAAGCCAAGTTTTCTCGGCGGACAGAACGGTTTTCTGATAAGCTGTTTGACACATTTGATGGTTTGAAAAAATACCCATTTGTGAAAGATTCGGAATTCGGCTGGATTTGAACCAGCGTCAGAGACAATATGCTCGGGGTTGGCAAATGTTCTGCCAGCTGAGCTATGAAGCGACACCGGAAGTTCAGAAATTTCACATTTGGACCTAGTTATGTACCCATCCATTTGTAAAGTGGGATCCACCAAATGGTCCAGGAGAACCTGAAATTTCTCAGTTTCCGGTATGGTTTCGCAGACCATCATTCGCCGCGTCCGGGCATGTTCTATATATATATATATATATATATATATATATATATATATAATGGACAATGATCTCGATATACAGAGTCGTCCAGCACTGATTTTCTAACTTCCATTTTCGTGTCTGTCATAATGAGTTCTTGCCAGCTGGAATGGGTAAAATTGGTTAAGTAGCGTAACGAAATGGCAGTCGGTGGGATATATTTTCTCAACCCTTTTTTGCAGGTCGCTAAGAAAGAAGAGGACGGAGAAGATGACACGGAAAAGCGAAAGAAGCCGGAAGAGGTTCTCCAGGATTTACATCAGCTCACTCTTCACATTGGTAAACTGTTGAATAGGCTGGTGGATCGGGTGAATGAGGGTGGTATAGTGGAATCTCGCACCAACAGACCGTTCATGGAGGGTACTTTACGATCTAATATTCCCCAAGGTACTTTTCAGCCCAGAACTCTCATGGCAACAACAACGTTAGACTCACAGGCGTCAAGTCAGATTCAGCGGTTACACATTGATGATGATGTCGACGAAGAGCCGTTCGAGTTTGGCTGAGAAACAACACTTAAAACTCTGTAAATGTCACTACCGTTTTTGCTTTTTTAAATGCAAACTTGTAAGGCTTATTTGATTAAAAATTAAAAATTTTGGTGTGTAATTAAGGACCTGACAAAAATCATCACGTGTGAAAATGTTTTCCGACTAGATTCGCAACGGTGAAATCCACTGAGGTATGTCACATCTTCACGACGCAGCTGACAATACATAATCAATCAAACTGTGTTGCTCGAATTCGTGAAGATTGTATGCATTAACCGGTATGCTTGCGTACGTTTCACAACAGAATAGATGACAATCGTCAAAAGAGGTCGGATAGTGGCATGAATGAATAGCTGGAGTAAGCGGCTGGAAAACGATAAACTGATGTGGGGGTTAACTGAATTTGACAGTATAGCATGGGATTTGAAAACGTTACCAGTGCTGACCGCAGACCTAACATAACAAGAATCAGGATGGAAGTACTGAAACAATTTATTTATTATACTGCTTACCAGCACCTTAGTATCCATATGCACCAGCCAGCACGTACACACCAGATAATTGTACGTCCGTTATGGGCGACTAACAGGCATGAATGACGATTTGTGAGGCATACATTTATTGATTAATTTCATTCAGTTGAAAGTGTATTACTTCGTGGTACTCGTCTTGACGAGTTCTTCGGCATGCTTCCCGTCGAAAAGTCGAAAACTTGAATGAAACTATACTGAGTACAACTAAGACATCGAGTAAATGGGTTTCTGTTTGCCAACCCATCAGATAATAGTGAGAACTCAAAAATCTAGCATATCTCGTTAGTTCTTATACCTCTAACCGCACTAACCAGTTGGAGAACAGAATGTAGACAGATTATTGTGCCGGAGGTTACAAACAATTGAAATCAGAGAAATATAAATAATGAAACCTTTAATTATTTAACCCATAGTCCACATTCCGAATGTGTATCTTCCCCCATTTTCGGGACAATTCACCATTATTTTAAGGATTCTCCCTTCTATTTAAGCCGGTTACAAGATATCCTTTGTGGTTTCAAATGAACTCTTCAGTTGTGCTTTTTGTTTAATCGTATCCCTCCAAGTTAAGTCTTATTGCCAGCTGTTACGTTGTTAATAGTGCGTTGGACCAAGTACATCCAACCTCCTATTGAGCACGGTGACTGACAGAAAATACGTTATATGTGCAAAGAACGTTTTGGCAAAGTCAAACAAATTATGTTTCAGTGACTTATGGGAATGCATGAAAATTATAATGAAATGTTTGTCATCCAGAGTGTTATTTTAGAAACAGTCAGTGAGCTTTGTCAAACTACTTGAAGTAAGTAAGTTTAATGTATTTAAAAGGCAGTGTGGCTGTTGGAACACACGCTTTCGGTTGAACCTATGTGAAAAAATGTCGATCAACTAAAGTAATATTTATCAAACTTTTGGCTACGTTAGAGATGTTGCACAGGATTCAGTGGACTATTTGAAGTCCAGTTTGCTGATCTCCTGTCAGACTGAAACAGAGAGGACGGTCTCATTTTTGATGAAATGACACTTGGATCAGACCACACAGAGGCATCGGGGTCAACGGTTGATATTATTGTTGTGTAAAAACGTGTCGTGAGAAGAGTTTCAGTCCTATGTTATTAGGATGTTCCTGTTATGTGAATTTCGAGCGTCTCGCATACCTTTGCAATCAGCTCCACAATGTTTAGATAATTCGTTGAAGTTTTAACCTTTGGTTATTCGGGAAAAGTTATAAAATGAACACTCTGCAGCGTTGAATACTGTTGTTCTTGTTGTTCTTGTTGTCGTACAATTCCCGATCCTACAGCGCTGATGGAATCTTAAAGATGAGCGCTTTGTCAACGGTATAAATAAACGAATGGTGTAAATGAACCATCAAATGACGCAAATCAACAAAATTTATATCTACTATGCTGAGCAAGTACAGCATTCAAACCAACCAATATCCACTGCGAAAGTAACAGTTAAAAGACGAACACTGGTAAGTGCTACTTTAGCTTATACGTGTACCAAAAGTAACACTTCCTAGGTATACGCAAAGGTACCACACGCGAAGTAAGAATGTGAACAACTGACGGAGATCAAATTGACCTTACACGACAATTAAAACAGGTATCAACCAGTACTAAAC
This sequence comes from Paragonimus heterotremus, assembly GCA_013368495.1. Classification (NCBI taxonomy): domain Eukaryota; kingdom Metazoa; phylum Platyhelminthes; class Trematoda; order Plagiorchiida; family Troglotrematidae; genus Paragonimus; species Paragonimus heterotremus. The sequence goes on from LUCH01001382.1 coordinate 117,821, forward strand.
GACACCTGTACACAAAAGCAACTATGGAGGTTAAGGATCCGACTGTCAAGCGCGCGAGCAAGCCGACAGTAAGTGCGGCACTTTTAGCGCGCATAGGTCGACAAGCATGCAAACAAACAAACACGATCGCCAGTAGCAAGCAGACGGCAGAGAAAGATCTTTACCGTCCTATGTACAATGTGAACTAAGGTTTTAGGAAGAATTTTACACACGGTACAGCAGACAGACCGGGGTTATCTTCAGATCACTACACTACCATATCGTATTGGCTTATCAGTATCAAGTAACCAAAAACACGGAAATGTGTTAGGTCAACATCCACAATATTTGGGATTATAGACAGAGAATCCAATGAACATCATGCAGTCGTGTGATCTGCAACTTACACCCACGGCAGCTTAAGGTTCACAAGTACTTTTTCGTACATACAACACAGGTCTTAAACAGTTTGCCGCAGTTTTCAGCGAATTTTAGGAATTGTGGGTTGTGAGGGCGCAGTACGATGATAAACGCTGGGGTTAAGTCCACTTTGTGGACAGTTGTCGGATCTCTGAGACTACAATGTGCGTGGGATAAACTAACAAAGAGAGATATGGTGCATTGTAGCGCATTTATAACACTAATTATGTTGGACATTCAAGAAGGTTATTCAGGCGCAACACTGTGCACTCTCCGAAATCCCTCTGCAAATGTACCGTATGATACGTCAACATGACAAGTTTGGAACGACTGACAGAGTCTGAGCATACGACTGACGTTATATAAACGTTTTTTTATTATCTCTAAAACACTGCCGGTGTATAACGGATTACTCAAATGCTCTGTTGTGTACGATAGAAGCGATTAACATACGGTGTTTTAGACACGAACTAACATAGTTACACTCGCCAAAATTCTTCAATAGCTGGAGCCATGGCTACGGTGTATGAGTCCATCTGCACCCAGTTCTCACTTCCCGTTGTAAGCAACCGTGTGCAGCCTCACCCCCACCTGCCTTCTCAGTAAGCCTAATACTGACCATCTTGTTCAATGAGTTGTGCCTTGACCGTTCTACTTTATTCCGCCACCACCTGCACGCATTAAGCTTACTTGGCTGTTTAGACTAAGAAATATTATGGTAAACGACCAAGTTGGAGAAGCAACCGTTTTGGCATTCAGTCGAATATTTCGTCGCCAGTTTGCGAGATGACCAAAGCCGACAGCGAGTGGATCAAGAACAGCAAGATTGAGCAAACGAGTAATCATTAAACGAGACCAGTACAATGGGGATTTAGTGATTAGTACGCTTATGTGAGACTGGGAGCCCTTGTTTTCCGGATCCAATCAGTTTTCATCCGGCATCACGTAGATGTCCGTTTTAATGGCAAGGAGTAACGAAAAACTGGCATGGCACCGCTCTCAGGAATCCCAATATCGTCGAACAACGGCAGAATTCTTGAGACAGAATAAACAACACAGATTATCTTAAAGATAACTTCGGCTAAGAAAGTTCGAGTACAAAACCGCCTTAAGTTCTAACCTAGATGTGTCATTGACTTCTACTGGTGATAGTATAATCCACTGAATCACCACTCACCGGGATAAAAAATTAGGCTTAACAAGGAGCTGAGACCTTAACTTGTACAATTTCTTTTCGTGACCTCGCGGACTGTTTTGTTCCGCAAAAGTGAGGGCTGTTTCTGCGAGGCCCTCAAAGGAAAGAAGGTAAGTGAGGATTAGATCGTCTCAAAGTCTTCGGTACTCGAGTGGTTAAAGATCAAGATATTCCAGCCGATACTCGTGGGCAAAATTTCAGAGACCTAGTGCTGTTTTCGTAGCGATCCGTTCAACACGCTCCAGCATATCTGTTTTTATTTCAGGGCCACTGAATACCAGTGAATCAGTATATTCAAGTGAAGGTAGAACAAAGATTCCGTAGACAGTTTAGAAAGCTTTCTTTTTGTAGGAAAAGTGTCTGCTTTACCGTGTTCAATACAGCAAAGCTTTATTTGGTTGTCTTCTCATGACGATAGGGGAAAGATAGGTTAAACGATAGCCAGATTTCTGGATTCTCTTTGGGGCCCACTTTCGTCCCCACGACAGCTTTTTGAACAGTGTTTAGAGTGAACACGTCTGCAGAATCCACACCGGGAGACATGTGCGCACGCTTGCTATTGATAGTGAGGCAGTAATCCTGTGACCTGTGTTTGATAGCATCGAGGCCATCTTGAAAAACAGTGGGGTCATGGGGATTCCAAATTTTAAGGTTACCCCCTTCCATCAAGGAGTAACCGGAACTTAATTCTGGAGGGTCGTTGATATAAATTAAAAATAGCAGAGGGAAAAGGACAGCCTCAAGGCGTACCCGCTATGATGAGTGCAGAGAAAGGGGGCCAGACTAACGTTATCCTTAACAGTCCGACTATTTAAAAACGTGACTGTTCAGCAATGACGCTCAATCTGAACGCCGTATGACTCAACTTTACGTAAGAGAGGACCCTATAGCACTCGTTTAAATGCGATAGCGAAATCGAAGAAAATGGCGTGGGGAATAAGACTGTGGTCTCCGTTTGCTGGTAGGCTGTCCATAAAGAAAAACATGTTCGTCACACGAGAGATTTGGTAGAAGCCTGTGCTGTGCTATAAAAGTCAGATTATTGGTGAGAGGGTGGTTTGATACAATACATCTGTAGTGGACTAATCAATCAACGGATAAAAATGACCAAAAATATATTAGTACCACAGAAGAAGCCGTAACGGTGACGGATAGGCTCAAAGGTAGACGCACAAATTAAACGGATGATGTATCGGCAAAAAAGGGAACGATTCATTGGTAATTCAAGGTCCGGTAGGTTGAATAGACCAACACAGGAAAGAAAGACAACGTCAGAAATGAGATTCGTTGGGCGACCGACAGATAATTCCACAAACGACGTGATATGATAAAATTTGAGCGTCGATAGACCAGCTAATGCGCGGAGTTAAAATATTTCACCGTACAACCACCTTACTGGCCCGAAATTCGCACAAATGAAGAAGACTGAGATGATGCGCGGTAACCACCTTTATCCGTGATGATGATTCAATTCAAAATTGACTATAATGGTTTCAAACCAGTGTACAACTGAAGGTAACAAAACGATATATACAAAATGTACAAGAATGAATTATGAAATATAACTGTGATTTATGGACACTTCACATCTTATGAGACGTTCTGGTATCATGCGGATATTGTCGCCCGACCTAATAAAGCTGCTTATGACTATTTTAACAAAAAAATACCCGCCTTTGGTTCGCAACCATAACAGTGCAAGATAGCTTTGGTGCAGACCTGCTCTCCTTGAGACAAAAAAGAGGAGAAAGATCGAATGGAAGCATTTCATATTCTCAGATGTTTTTTTGCGAAAAGAATTCCTTTTCAGCCCGACGGAAGTGCGCCCACAATACTTGCGAAAAGTATGAGCTAAGGCGTGAAACAGAACTAGCGTGAAAAGCCAAAGATAATCCGAAACTGTTTGACGACTGTGTGCATTCAAGCCTTACTCTCCGTAAGCATTTTCATAATTCCAATACGGCTGAGGGCAACATCTTGGCTGATGATCGGAAGAAGGCGGACCATTTGAGACATCATTTTGTCAGCGTACGTTGACAAAACAGTCTCAAAGGTCGAACAACAGTGTTGGTCAGTGTGCTAGCAAATGCGTTGCAAAACATTACGACCTCTGAGGTACAGACCATTCTATTGAGGCCAGACGACTATCATGCAGCCCCGGTTCGTCCCTTGGCTGAGGTTATGACGCGGTCGTTAGCGACACTGATCAGTATGTCACTGAACCAAGGGGAATTGTTGAGGATTGGGGACATGTCTCCTGTGGTTAACATTCATAAAGGAGGCGCAGTGGAAGGAGTTGCGAACTACCGCATCATTAGCCTAACCTGCGCCCAGTTGAAAGCAATCGATAGGGTCATCAGAGATCGCTTGACTAACATTCTCCCCAGCAACAACCTCGTGAGGGTTATTCAGCATGCTTTTGCTGAAAACGTCGCGTCTATCAAACACCATGTACTTTCTTGACGAAATAACCAGGTGACTAGACAAGGGAAATCAAGTAGTCGTTAGTCACCTTGACTTTTGCAGAGCTTTTGACCCAGTCAATCACCAGTTAATTCTGGAAGAATGTAAGTGCTACTGTATTGCGCCAGAAGTCCTCGAATTGGTTTGGGACTTCTTGTCAGACGTGACATATACAGTGCCCTTCGGATAACGACTGTCGATTGTCCAAAGGGCTCAGCAAGATATGACAAGGCACTGTGCTGAAACCTTTCCTTTTTCTGACATGTTTAAATAAGTTGGCTGATCAACTGAATGCACCTCGCTGCATGTTTGATGACGGTGATAGAGTTGTCGGCAATCCAAATCGATTAGATCTTCAAGATAACTTGATCAAACTAGCCGCGTGGTTGGAGGACCTCGGCCTTCCACTGAGCCTTGGTAAGCGCACCCATTTAACTAGCTCCGAACGAGTGGAGGACCGCCGTTGTCTCCCAGATATGAATGGAAGTGTGTGGATCGCCCAATTAGATGACGTCAAAGATCTTGTGACTCGTCTTTGTGGGACCTCAAAACCTACGACTCAATGTGCACTTAAGGCTTAGCGCTAGCTTGGCCTTATTTTAACTCAGGAAAGCCATTTCTTTTAGTGGCCCTGGTGTATTTGCTCAACAGCACAAAGCATTCGTGAGACCGCATCTGGAATATTGTGTTCAGTCTCGGAACCCGCACCCCAAAATAGACACAAAACACCTGGAGAAGTCGCAGAAGCTTGCCACTAGGACGGTTAGTGGTGAGAAAGGTTTGGGTTACTTAATTACATAGGAATGTAGACGACTTCGCTGAAACCTAATCCAGGCGTTTAGGGTTCTGCGTGATTTCATCGATGTCGTACCAGGGGCTCTGTTATCAGCTAAAGAAATTTCTCACCTGAGGTGTCAGTCGTTGTCACTGGGCGAGCAATGTTCTCACACGTCTAACAGGGCCGACCACCACTCTGGGGGTTCCCTTATCGGACACCGCTCATTTCTGCCAGTGTTCCAAATGTGGTACCCCTAGGGAAAGGCGATCCTGTGGCCAAGGTGTAGTGATGACGATGTGATAGTCTTTGATTTTCTTCAGAGTAACCAATACGTTACTGTTCTTGTGTTTCAGTTCAGCGGTCGTAACTGGTGAAATATATTAATCAGACGTCACCCTCACCCCATCCCTGCAGCCCAGGAAATCCAGGAGAAATGAAATAAGCTGACGCATGTACATACGGTCGCACCTCTGAAAACAGTTTAATAAAACGTACGGTTTGCCATTAACGAGTATAGGTGCATGTCTTCACTTCGCGAGCCTAAGCGTTTTCATTTGTATGTGACTTCTAACGATCAGTGATAACAGTTTTGTAGCAGTAACTTCTGTTGGTGCATTTTTCTCCTGCTGCAGCGCAGTTGTATGAAGACACCTTACGTTCGGATCAGAACGCACGAAGTCGACCTTTTTCAAAAAGAAACAGTAGACCCCAGTTTCGCTCTCATTGGAACTCATTAGTAGTGCATATCTTTGCCACGACCGGGACTAGAACTTTAGCCACGCGTTCATGAGATAACCGTGTTAACCACTGTGCCACAGACCTGACACTAAGCACGACCGAATTATCATATGTGAACGCTCAACCACTTTCTCTTGTGAGTAATGATCAGGTTGCCCGATCGTCTCGACAGGGGACACACTTACTGCCTGTTAGCTCCGATAGATTAACCCGCGATTAAAACTTTCTAGACAGGTCGAAATCTCCAGTCTCATTAAACCTTCTATGCGGTATTTTAGATTACTGGTGAATGGTCGGAGAGTTGGTTAATTCTAATTTGAACATCATCATTCTGGTTAATGGCCGTCATCGGTCTTGTACATTACGTTGTGTTGAATGGAATTGTTTCTCATTACTGTCGTTTTGTCATATTGTTAGCAATAAGACATACAGTTGCGTGCGGAAGATAAATACCTGATTTTCTCAGTCCGGGGTGTGGCTACTATCGTGTCGAACCTAGCTCTGCGGTTTAGCTAAGTTAGTTACTTCAGTTCTGCATTTATGGAGCCATCACAGTTGGCGTCGCGGACTTCTGTAACTTCTTACGATGGATTCCTGCCCACCTAATATTCCGAATATTCATAAATCGTCGAAAGAAAACGAAGATCATTTAGAACGTTCTGAGATATCGTGTTTCACGGGGAAAGATCTGAGGACGGCAAGGAAAGTCGGTCAGGTGGTGACTTCTTATAATGCCATAATTTTTGTTGGTATTTTACTGTATAATTTGGCGGGAGCTTCTACCACATAGGAATTCCACTCTCTCGTCAGCTAGAACATTATACGAACAGCATCAGGATATCAAAGCTGCTCTGAAAATCCATCGATGATTTTATACAAAAACAAGGTGACAGAACCAGTAGGTCAACAAGGGCGGCAGTCCGAAATGGTAAATATTCAAAATGCATTTCGCAGTAATCTACATGCATCTGTAGTGACTAGTGATCGTATGGCTTTTCAGAGGATGCTGAGTGCAACCGTGTTTTCTTGCTTGTCTGTTCTGTCCTCGTGGTTCTGTGTACGCCTGCACCAGAAGACCTGATGTGAAATCTGTGATGGTTACAGGAATACAGAAATGAAGTAGTTAACTTAGCTTAACCTCAGACCTAGCTTCGACGCAATAATAATAACAACCAAACCGAGCAAAGCACGTAATTTACCCCTCGAGCGCAACTGTACGACTTATTGTCAACAATGTAATAAAACAGCAGTAATGAGAAATAGGTTCAGTAACAATCACCACATTCTCCGCAGTTCAAATGAAAGTCCGGGCAGTAGTGGTGACGTTGCCTCTTTTTCACAAGTTCAGGAATTCTTGTCTGAGCCGGGTCGATTGCAGACACTCTTTCAGTAACTGACTGCAAGTCTGAAACAGACTCAGAAACGAAATTTTCAGTCTCAGGAGATTCAACAGGCAATGCAAGAGAGAGCTTCAAAATCGTCATACACTTGAGACCGATAATAACCGGACCACAATTAATTAAAAAAAATAAACATGAATAAGTTGTGGAATGCACACCCGTGAGTAAAATTTCACATTCCCTAAGAATAAGTAAAGTATGTCCAGTAATACCCTTGATAGACATACTAACAGGTTCCGAGATAACGGAAGGTTCCAGCCGCTTTACGCAAGCGACAGAAATAAAAGATCCGATACTACCGGTGTCAACACTGAAGGAGTGCTGTAGATCGCCTTTGACAGTAAACGACTGTGTTATATGGCCCATAGAATCAACAGAACTAGTAGAAATCACAGTAAGAACAATGGATAGAAAGTCAGAACTCAAATTTTCATCGTCGCAACTGGAATGTGTGAAAGAAGGCTTTGAACTATGACAAACGGATTGAATTTGCTCGGTTTTACCACACCTGTGGCATTTAGCGTTACGAAATCGACAAGTCAATCGAGAGTGCTTGCTACCACATGACTTGCAGTAATCTCACCGTCGGGTAGTAGTTGAATCAGATGCAGAGCGATTATCATCAGTTGCATTTCCAGTATTTACTTCTTCGGACAGCGCAAGCAGCACCAACCCCATTTTCAATGGGGCTAAATGAGGCTTTTCAGGGGCAAAATGGGGCTTTGTAAATAAGTGGGTTTTTCGTGGTGAGTACAAGACATTATCCTATACTGTATATTTCTTGCGATGTCTCCACTTTTTTTGTTGGTGTTGGTGCTTACATGTTTTTATGTCCGACTTCCTCTTTTTGTTTTAGTGCATTAATCGATCATAAATTATGCTCAGATTGGTTTGACTTAGAACGCGGTAGGTCGTGTTGGTCTGTTTTTCAGTGTCGTCCTGTCTTTGCGCGATATCGATTGTGTTCAACAGAAAATAAAAGATCGCCGTTCGATGTCCGCTATTTGCCGGAAGTATGGGAGGCTCATGCAACGTAATTTCGTTTCGTTGAGCTTTGTACAGTATGTTGAACCCCCATCCTTCCTTATTGTTCTTCACACCTACCACTCTCTTCAACTTCACATGTACACTTGATGTTTAATCAATGTGGATCGAATGAATCAATAATACAAAGTTTTTCTCTAAGGTCGCAAGTCTTGCCTTCTTCCTGCGTTTGTTGTCGCTTATATACTGATTTCTGGGGAGTTAAAGGCTAAGACAATAAACCACTTATTTCAGCACATCTCTGAATTTATCTGTCCTCGCCATTATCTCCTATCCGAACCCAAAATCTCTTTGGAGCAACACGACAGATCGCATCCTTTGGAACCCTAAACAAACCACCTTTATGGACTATTATGAGTCAGTTGCTTTCGTTTTTATTACATTTAGCCTCGTGTTCACACCCAAGTTTTGTATAGCGTTTACGTCCACTACAGTCTTATATACGCAATGTAGTAAACCGTGTCCATTTTCCGACCCTCACCTCAATTCCAGTGATCTGCCTGTCTATACTGTTACCACCTCTTCTCCCATTAACTGTGCGAAACGCATTATTTGTATTATTGGTGAATGACTCTGTATTCCTCATGCAACGAACATGGTTTTTGTGCCTATTTTGCATACCTTCAATAAATAATAGGCGAGTATGTTATTCGTTACTGGTGTCTTTGCGTAAACAAATGTATATATATTCGAATATCTGCTTCCAGATTCGTATGTTACATACCCAGTTCCACTATAGAACTGGAATCTTAACAATATGCGACAGAAATTACGAGCGAGTGTCACATGTAATTCATGATACTGTGCATCGTTATATTAACTGTCATCACATTTCTTTTCATATCACGGTTCAAATAACTGGAGTACGATTACGTAAATTACAAGTCTGCAATTCAGGTAAGACGAGTTTTTATCTAACTGCGTACTTTCTTTTGAAAACTGTACCAACGTGTTAGTTGTATTATATTTAGTGCGGCACATCAGCCATAAGTTGCCCTCCGAACATTAGCAATCGCTTGCTTGTTAATGCATTTTCATCCACATAGACAGCAAGAGTATGTTAATCGGCTTCACCGACGTCCTTATTTACGATATCTTATCCGTTACCTTACGGATACTCTTCGAAGACAAGCCATCCATATGGACAATGAAGATCAGTGAACGAAGATGTGATTTACATTGTCAACCAATTGTATGGGAAGAAACCAGTGTACTGATCCGAACAACGATGTTGTGCATTTACGATTGTGAACAATAACTGTGCATGCATTTACAACGTTTCGTTGTTGCTTGCATTCTTGCATTATAGGGTCGTCCAGTAGATTAGAAAGCAGTGTGGATGCTGTAGAGCGATTATATGATAAAATCCAAAAGAATAGTGCGCAGTAATTGGGGGAAATCGGATGCGTAGGTGAGCTTTCACGCAGTGAAACGGTTTTACGGCCAGCCCCCATTTTGCCCCCATGAATCCCACTGGGGGCCCACGGATCAAACCCCATTTTACCCACAGCTACCCCCCAAAGGCCCCCGGGGCCCCCGAAGAGACCATATAGGGCGTGCTATTTGGGAGCCGCCTATGATGACCTTCTGATCATCTCGCGTTGTTGTTGCATAAAACCGTCAGTTCATCTTTCACAGCAGCTCGCAGTGTTCTAACTGACTGAAAAGTGGAATTCAGAGATGCTGGCTACAGCTACATGGTCGGGTTGTATGGGTGTAGTAGAATAAATTCTGGCGCATGAGGTCATTTATGCAGCTGGGGGCACGGAATGTGTGTGTATAGAATACAGTAGTGAGCTGGTTCTTGCACATTGCCCAGAATGTGTATCATATTTCATTATATTAATGTAATTAGAATTCTAACATGGCTCAATTTTGTGATGTAGTTTTTCAAAAATTACGCGGTACTTTTTTCGCTGGTCTTGCTTAAACCCCGTGTTGTTATAGGGTTTTGTAGGGGTCGCTAAAAAGAGAACAACGAATGGAGCAGTAATCCATTTATGGCCATCCCAAGCCGATGCATATGGGTCCCGAGTAAACACAATGAACGCTCCGTGAACACGATTATGGACCATGTAGTTAAAGCCTACGTCGGAAGCGTGCTTCCGGTCGTGCCACCTGCACCTTAGGAGTGTTGCCAAAAATTGTCCGGTCCCGTAGGTGGTCCACGATGCTACCGCTAGGGAGCCCACCTTCCGGATCCTGCACGCCAGTTCCTGTTATGTTTTCCGGTACTTCTGAAATCAGTCGTTTTGCTATCATTACAGTTTACACTACCTTCGGATAACGGCTGTGATATATGTTCCCGTACGGACTCACTTGTGGATGCAGAAGCTGGGAAACGTCCACATCATCCAACGAATCTTGAACATTGCGATGAAATTCAACAAGTGAACGTCGCACGTTTCAATAAATGGTGGAACGACTGATTAACACCTCGGAAAACCACTAAGGATTTAATAAATATATTGATATCTCTTGCTTCAACACTGTCGTGGTGTTGATCAGACATAATCACAAGATCGGCGAGGCGAGTAAACAACAGACACGGTCAACGGGGTGCAAATTTGAGCAACACGCACGTGAATAACCCAAGCGGTTAGAGTTTGGCCAAACGGATAACTGGTTTGTACATACAACAAGTACATCAATTTTGATACAGTCCGTTTGTGTTGTGTACTTCGTGCATTACATAACTAGGCGGTGTAATGGCGAACAGGCGATTTCATACATTTTCACAAACCAACAAACTATCGGTCAAAAAGTCCATCCATAAATTACCTCCAAACCACACTAGATTACCCCTAACTCAATCCCTAACTGGTGCTAGCAGGGCAGTAAAAGGTTCTGTTATAGATCACACAAATTTATTTCAGCAATCAAACGGTAACGGAGTTGAGTCTGTATTTGGTGTTCGAAATTACGCCTATTAGCTTGAGTCTAAATTTCTAAAATGAACTGTCTGATAAGCTGAGTTCCTTTCCTCACGAGCATAGGAAATATAGCTCGTTCAGCTGCTTCAGAGTTTACAGGTTGGACATGTGAAAGCAGCAGTTTCTTCCGGGATTCTTAGGGAAGAGAAATCGGTGAACCAGGAAATGACAAGTTTTTCACCAGGCTGTACGCGTCTTTGCCAACTACGATAAGTAAATGAGCGGCCTTCTTTACCGCTTTCAGCTCTTTGCCTGTGAGACATCACATTTCGAAGCGTTCTAAGTAGCCCTCGATTTCCCTCGACAAGTTATGCATATTCAGATTGTTTTCGTGGACAGGAATCCACCGTAAGAGCTCACAGAAGTCCGCGGTGCCAACAGAGATGATTTCAGAAATACAGAAATGAAGTAGTTGACTCAGCTCAACCTCAAGGCACATAATTTCTCTCCAGCGCAATTGTACAGCTTACTGTCAACAATGTAATAAAACAGCAGTAATGAGAAATAGGTTGAGTGACAACCACCACAAAATCACAGCCAGTTTCTCTGATTGTGCAGCTGCTGAACACGGCGAATGACTACCACTTTTTCAGAGACTCATTTATTATTTCATTCGTTAACGTTGCTCTGTCTGGATCTTCTTCAGCGTTGTTTGACACACTCAAAGGTTACACGCTCGTTCCTCTTCGTGCCCTTTTCAGTACTGGCGCCTGATCTAATGCCCAACTCGACGTTCCTTCTCCTTATTGTCTCGGTTGCCGCCTTTGATCTCAGGCTGGGGCAGAACTAATTACTCATAACATCTCCAAACATTGCTGGAAGTATACGGTTTTTTTCCAAACCCCACCGCGTTCTTTTAGTTTGATGCCGGTTGGGACTACATTCCGACTGATCCTCTGGAAATGCGCTTTAAATTGTTGGTGGACGAGGGCTTAGCGCACATCCACTCATCCACTACACATCTGAGTCAAACCTACCCACCAGTGAGACGGTTGCGAGTTTTCTGGTTGTAAACGTTTTTGACTGAACTGTCGGTCTTCAAACGTCAGTTGTCACTAATGTGGTTAGACTGGTCACATCCAACTCGTTTATCAGAGTTCAAAATATTATTTGACACCATCCATTTTGAGGATGAGAAGCTGGGTTCTGACTTTTACTCTAATGCTCTTGATGTAGGTTTTGTTGATTCTGCCAGTCACATTAAACGCAGATTTTCGTTGAACTGTCATCCACCGTGGACATTGTTAGTGATGTTTCATTAACTCCTCTTGACTTCCTAAAATGTCTGAAGACTGTAACAGTTGTCAAAGGTAATGTAGTGGGCAAGTGGGTATGCACTAGAACCTCATCCACTGATAATTTAAAACGCCTTTCCTGAAGAACAATCGAAAAGTAGTCCTAGCAGGCACTGAACTACATAATGCAGTGTGGTTTGGAAACAAACCGTACATTTCCAGCGATGTTTGGAAATATGGTATGCAGTTAGCTCTAGCCTAATCTGAGACCAACGCAGCAACCAAGAAGAGAAAAAAATGAAGCCTGAGAAGGATACATCCCACTCGGCAGCACTCATAAGCCCTCCAGGCGAAAAGTGCGTGAAACCTTCGAGTGCGTTGATTAACTCTCGAGAAGGCTCGGCTTCAACGACCCTTGAGAATGGAACAATAAACGAGTCTTTGAGGAAAGGGCGAGCATTCGCTGCGTGTAATTGGTTGCACGACTGAAGAAGGTGGTACTGAGTTCGTATCAGGCCTCCGACAGCAGGCGTACACAGAATCATGCGTACAGAACAGACAAGCAAGAAAACACGGTTTCAGTCGGGATCCTTAGATAATCCACATGATCGCTGGTCACTACAGTAATATTGGACGTGCCTTAACAATTGTGGGTTCTTGGCAGATCACACATCCTGGTTCCAACTCCAGTGTTAACGATTGCCATTTCTGGATAACGGGCTGTGGTCCACCGATCTTCACTTCAAAACGTGTAAAACTTTGAATATATATCTTGCTAGCACCAATTAGAGATTCACATACGAGGAAATTGTAATGGTTCCGGGGAGTTTTAAGGGCTAGCCATTTCAACCCTTAATAGGTTATTTGGTGAGTATACTGTAATTGTCAAGACAGACGTTCTGGTTTCGTGTACTTGTTACACTCCTAAACCAATCTTGCGCAGCGTGCAGACCACGGGGAACGGCGTTATTCTGAAGTAAGGGTTTCAACGACAGTCCTTTGAAAAGGCATGGCGGGAACAATCATCAGCCAAGGGCTGTGGAAAACGCGCACAGGAATTATACAATAGAAAAACAAAAGGGCGCTGACAACATGGTAGCGCGGTACGTTACAATGAGGATATTAACACATGAACCAGCATAACCCGCAAAGAAGACATTCACACGAAATAAACAAAGAAAGTTCATTGAAATCGAGAAAAGAATTTATGTTCGTATATACTTTAACTGCTTCAAGGGAATCACGCGCATCCAGTTTGAATTCATACTGCAGAGTCTGTTAACATTTTCTTCTCTTGTTACACACTACCCTTCATATCTGTTACGTTTACTGTACATATAAACTAATTGTCAGTTGTTTGAATCAATACACACCTTGTCCTTGCGCACCTTTGCTTCTGCTAGCATGTGGTCGTTGTTACTGACAGTTAACTGTGGCAACAGTCCATTTTAGTACCCTGGAGAAACTGAGTTTGCCGGAATTTCTCTGTTGTTTAGGGGTGACTTTCTTCCAACATACAGCGGACATAGTGTGGTTGAATTTATCATAAATGATCACTGTGGATTGTTTAATAACATTGTCGATTCGTTTCTTGGTTCCATTACGATATCAACGACGTGGCAACCAACGTTGCCGGCGTTTGATGTACAAGCTGCACCTGTGGGGAAGCATTTATTTGGGAAGTGAATGCCTGAGGCAACAACCTGGACAGATGATAGTTGCTATACCACCAGGAACCATACCACACTGACCGTGGACTCACATGTGAGTTTATTTGCAAACCTGAACGTTGCGGCTGACTCACACACCTACTTGTCTTACTTCTTCAGGCTTATGTAGGATACATGGTGTGTGGGTGGACCTGCAGGTGGTTAAGCGCAAGCCACTTCCCTTGGAAGATGCAGTCTATGTTAAACCTCCCGAGTTCGGTAGTGGCGATGCTAAGGTTTGGTTTGCTGGAATCCAGCCGGTCTTAGACTCTGGGCGGATACGCCTGCAAAAGTCCATGTGTAATCTCATAGTCGCCAACCTCCCAGAGCAGGCCGCTACTGAAGTCGCCGACCTCGTCTACACTCGACTTAGCGTTAGCCCCTATGATTCTTTAAAGACCGCGATCATTGGACGAACTGCAGGAAACTTTTGGGAGAACTTGCGAAAGCTTCTGGCAGGAGTAGGGTTGAGCGACAGAACCCCTTCACAACTCACCCGTCACATGACAGTTTCAAACCAAACATACGGTGAACCAAGCAATTCCGCTTGAGTTGGGGCACAAAAATCTGCCAGACAATATCCGAAAAATATTGTCTTTACTCGATAAGGACACACTACCTCATAAACTGGCAGAACTGGCTGATCAGGTATACGAAAGTTATCAGAACGGCACGGTATCCCATGTTAATTCACCAGAGGTGACGTCAAGCCATAACTGGCAAACGGAATTAGATGCGCTGAGTCAACAGGCTGTGTGTAA
>LUCH01001383.1:0-12947 GCA_013368495.1 Paragonimus heterotremus
AAACTATTCCTATTCGCTGGTGAGATCAAACTTGTCTATACTTTTCCTCCTGGCGATCTCGATTCTTCTTTAGGAAACATACGGGAGGACATCATGTCACTAGAATCTTGGTGTCAAACCTGGCTGATGAACTTCTCAGCCGATAAATCCACCATCGTTGGGCACGGTTGTCATATACCTGAGGACTTTACAAAGATGGATGGTCATGGTACTTCAACTGCTTACTCAGCATAGCTCAAAATACAACTTCGGGGACAAAGAGTTTACTTCGACGTCTTTTAAGTCCCGTTAAAATCTGCGTTCAAATTTTGTTCTAGTAGAATATTTTCAAATTTGGAACAAACTTCTACATGCTATCAGAGTCAGTAAGAATATACATCAATTCAAACGAAACCTAGAATTTTTTTTGACATTAAGGAACTTCATGTCTATTTTCAAATTCTGCCTGCCTGAAGACAATATCTTTGGAAATGGACCTAGAAACATCTAAACAGCTGATCTAATCTAATAACATCTGAAGGGATACGTATATCACATGGTACAACGCCACACAATTTGAACTGATCGAAGCTATCAACTTCACCATTCGGGAAGATTCTCAATTTCGAAACTTATTATTTCTCCAGCAGGGTAGACCTCGTACACAGTTCTGTCCAAAACTTGCAGATAAACGACAAAACTATAGCCAACACATGGTAACATTATAACACACCCGTTAGTAGTAAATAAACCATCCCGGTCCACTCTTAATCCATACTTAGTGATTACCAGTTGTGTATAGTTATCAACCACTATGCAATAGCTGTGCACGATAAAACTGTTTTGGAAATATATATAACTTAACCCGTTGGCCTAATATGATTATATATAAATCAGTGCAACTTCCTATCTTAATAAACCACCTGGCAATCTTCCCGTGTGGACAAACATCTCCATTCTACATGTCGGCCGTGTATACTAAATGGACATCAGAATTCGGCTGTAGTCATATATTATCAAAAGCTGTATATCGATCTCTTTTCGCGTTACACGATAACAATTGTTCGTTACAGATATATATTATTAACTAACACAAAGTTATAAATTTTATATGAAAAGTTTGGTCAGAAAATATCTTATTCCAATATTCATCATACTTCGCACAATCATTTTGCGTTCTCCTGTTTATTACGTGACTTTGCTTTCCATTCTCGAGTCCCCCATTAATTCTAACGCAAAACACTTCGTAACTTCCAGACAGCAAAAATTCTGTATTGGTTGGAGAATTCGCAAGGTCAGTGAAATTCCGTCGATTTTGAGGAAATAATGAAATCCAGTCCAGAAGATCGTCCATTTCTCCGAAAAAATTGGGACCCTCCTATCTTCCTTCATCTTCACAAAAGTTTCTACATATTCTTCCGGAACTGTCTACATCAAATGATGACGAAATTCTACGACTGTTCATTTTCTGCATCTGGAAGAATTTTTTTTCTTACATGATCTTGAACATAAGGCCAGTGTTAAACTTATGAAGCGATAATTGATGTAACTGCTCAGCATTTTTTATCGAACACTGACAATTTTGAGAACTATCGTTTTAGAAGCAAGTGAGCCAACTGCTTCCTCAAAAACTGAAATTTTCCTCTACTATTTTGTCCGTTTTGCTACTTTATTTCCATAACTGGTGTACTGTACAATTAACAATTATGTGTACGGTGTGCGTTTCACGTTAAAATATGTATATTGATCACGTTTATCTGAGCGTATTTCTCACAGATGCGTTCAGAAATATATCATTATTATTATTTCTCTTGTTTGTTTACATAATTGGTGTACTATACTATTAGTAACCATATGTAGCATTTTGTACTATGTCAACTGATCGCGCTCAGCTGAGCGTGTCTCAAAGCTGCTTTGAGAAATGTATCACCAATATTACCATCTGGTTACAGGAAATGGCCTTTGCACGGTGGTCCCAAAGATCATCCAAGAGACTGCATGGATCAAAGCTTGAAAATATATCAAAAGACAGGTGCTGACGCAAGTTACCGTCGATTTCCCCCTGGTGGGGCTGGCCGGAGTCATCGCGTCTAGCAAGCCAAGCGCTGGCGTAGTTTTGAAGTTGATTGGTAGAACGTGGAGAAACTACCACATTTGACGAACGCTTAGAGCGTCAATCAGATAACTCATCAAGTGCATAAAACTTGACTTTCAGCAGTTTTTGGATACTCAATCAACCTAGCAGCGAGTCTTCCGTTACATGGGGTTTGCGCTAGCCGACAGATAAGTAGTTATATGTCGACGAAAAGCTCAGCCAACTCATGAGCTACCAATTGATAAGTTGAGGTGCGAATATGACTAAATCACGGGTTGTTGGAAAGTTACGTAAAGACTGGTATGAAAAGTCGCTACAGCAAAACAACTAAGAGTGAGCAACCCAACTTTTTAAAAGTCATCGTAGGACCGCTATCACGAACATTATATTATTAGTTTGACATCTGACCAATGCACACACCGGTCCACGCACGATAAAATATACGTTCAACCGTTAAAGAACGGCAAAGGTCCGATGAGATCAATATCAAAGTAAGGAAGATGTTCTTCAGAAGCCGCAAAACTGCTCAGCTGAATGGTGCAGAATTCTGTATGTTGACAGTGCATACGTACCTTAAATCACATGCGGAAGACGCGACAACGACGTGATGCGTTTGACGCCGAACAAAACTTCTGGTGAGCGCGCTGACGTTGAAACGTATACTTGAGTGAGACGTGCTGTGTAACGTTTTGAAAGTTTGGCGATGAAAGTCTAATAAAACAAGTGCTAGTAATATTTCCTTCGGACGAATGAATAGAAATTAGTTGTGCTTTGTGGGAGGTTGACCAGCGGAATTGTCTACCTCGAGATTGTTGAACGGTGCAGCTGTTTGTAAACTCAGGGGTGCAATCATCATTGTCCTTGGAACATTTCCGATGGCAACAGAGATCTGATGATAAGCATGGACTAAATCGACCTTGAGAACGTTGGCCATGATAACCGAAACGTGTAAGCTGGAAGTGCAGATCGGGCAATAACATTGCCAGACGCGCGGTAATTCCCATATAAGCATCGATCTGCTGACGTTCTTTGCACCATATGGACAGGTGAAGTCAAGCGGTTATTGAACGAGCGAAGGTTGCCAAACTCAAACATTGACATGAATTTGACGTAAGTTCCGTCATTCTTGTTGAGGTTCAAACGACGTAATTCAACAAGTGCCGGCGGGTTAATTGAGCAGTTCTGGTGATTTCTTTAATCAGAGACTGCAAGTGGCGACGCACGCCGCTAAAAATGGCAAGAGCCTTTTGGAGATGCGAGACACGATGATTTTCAAATGCATTTCGATACATCCGACGGATTTGGGCCGTACGTTCCAAAACCCCCGACACGGAGGTTGGCCACACGTCAAAGATACATCACATCAACCGGCTGGTCAAGGTACCCAAACACATCAACGCCTGTGACCGGTGTCTGAACATTTGCCGACGGGAATATTCATCAGAAAATGGGACAAAAACTCAAACTCGGTGTACGTGAACTCTGGTCGTAGGTAGAAATGGATGAACCGTCTGAGCCTCTTTAGGCTGGCTGCGTCCACAGCTTTCAGTCGCGAGACTCTGGCAGGAGAATATGGACAGCTACGCCGGTACTGAAGAAGTAGATAACTCCGATTCACTGTCTTGAACAAAACAGGGGTTTTCGGGGACCAGCAGCACTGATCAACCCGACGTATTAATTAGCTCGTTTATTTGATCCTTTTTGGAGAGGCAGCATGGACTGCAACAGAATCGACGGGCTTCAAACTGCTATTAGTGGACGACGCTGAAACTTGCTGTAGGCGCTCGGTAACTTCTGGAAACAGAGCCAGGCACTCGTCTGCTAGAAATACCGGACGATGTGTATGAGCGTCAGTCTCGCATACCGGATGCTTGGATTTGAAGTGTGAGTTTGTCCACTGGTCGGTTAACAGTGCCAGTGCATCCGAAACCAACATGGTAACTTGAAGATCTCCTTTTTACGTCTGTAAAATGTGGTTGGCAGTATCCACCAACTGAGGTGATGTTACTTAGGAGTTGACATCCAGGATATTCTGGGTATTCTTTGGTGGGTGTTTTGTCTTTACTTTCGTCAAACCAGACTTCTCGATCTGCGTGGGATTGCACCAGAAATGGAGCTTTGAAGTATTTTGCCGCCCTAATTGATCGTGCAATGGAGATGAATTGTGTCGAATATCAGATAACCAATACACGCGATAATGGTCTCTTCAGGCGGACCGTATTGCTGAAATGAATCGTGGAAAAAATGTCGCCCACCTCTGCCGTGACCACCTGATGGACTTTATGTGATTATATTTCGCAACTCAAAAGTAGCCACTAGGTTTGCGTATCATACCTGGGCTCGAAGATACGGTGGCTGGAACACACGGTAAGATATTTATGAAGTACCGTCAACACTAATCCTAGTACAATTGAATAAGCAAGCATTAACGATTTTTCGCAAATGAAAACATCTGGCCAGCAAACAACTGAAACAATGAGTTAGTCTACCAGTTTTGGAGCCTACGCGTAAAAAAGAAACTTTTCATATTCATGTAAAGGAACCGAGCACTAAGTGAAAAGACCAGTGAGTAGAAAACCATCCTGAAGTTTCTGCATGCACTGAGTTTGTGACGACTGTCAGGCGTTTCGTTGAAAGTTGATAACAGGGCTCCCTGTTTTCATTTATTTGCTTCTTGTTTGTTCTTCCTTTTACACCCGGAATCTTCCTGGCAGCCGTTTTAAGACTTCTTCACAAAGACTAACAAAACAATCCGATTTATACACGCGACAAGTTGTCTTTCCGATTAATGTTAATTTCGATAATTACCAAAACTTGCCATCGTTTGTTAGTGGATGCTTGTTCTTGTTCAGCTTTCTGGCCCTACATCCATACCGCCGAAACTTCGTTTGTGTGCTTGAATTTTACTCACGCCTTATCGTTTCGTCATTACGTGAATCATCGCATTTGGTAGTGTTCTGGCTAATCGTTTGTCTTTGAACCTGTAAACTTAGTGTATTCGACCTCGGTTGGTCGTCTTTCCCCTCCAGCTTTTAACATTTTTCTCGTGGTTTGACACCTTCTTATTAGGGAACCCCTCTACATGATCGTTCTATTCCCCATCAGATTCCGCTGTTCGCTGGACCAAGAATCTGATAGATGTCGGGTGTAGTAGCCAGAAGACTAGTTTGGGTTTAACATTTTGACACACACTGAGAGTTGATTTGGCGTGGCTCGGAGAATAACTAGACGGCCGAGATTGACACTTCCAACTGCTTCTACCCTGAAAAATCCCTGGTTTCTCGTCGATCCCTTCATGACGATTGACCAAGTATGATCCGAACAATTGCAAATCGAGTGTATTTTTCTCGTGACGACTTCCTACCGTTTGCTGTCATAGCATCGCCAGTTCAGTGAGAGTGATGTAGTGTCATTTGCCTTTGTTCCAGAACGCTGTAGGTAGCTGGTCCGAAATAATACCTTCCGGCCCACAGCTGGGTTCGTGCGATCTACCAACAGCAACGTAATACATATCATAATCAGATGGCGCATGGCCATATTTTACTGTACGTTCAGCAAGCCTTGATTGTGTGAAGCCATCTTGTAAAAATGACGTATTCGTCTACAGTTTTGATGAAGAATCAGGTGTCAGTTTGTGAATAACGGAAGGGCTGAAGATCACACAGGAGGGTACAACAGATGGACAGGTTCTTCATCATAGATGCCAATTCCACCAACGAAGCAACCCTTATAGCGACGGCCGCTTTCACGGCCTCGCTGAGTGGTAGTTTATGCCGCGGGCTACGTTTGTATACGACTCAAGTTTTTATCTGACTATCTGACCAGGCAGCTGTCCGGTTTTGCCATATTAGGCATTATGAGCCCGTAGCAACATAGCTAAATAGGCCTGTTGCACACGTTTTCATTTGGAAGGACTTCCAGGGAAGGGATGAGCGTTGACACATTATGTAGTCATTAGAAGGGCACCCTTAACTTACGGAAGTCACGATTTGAACGTTGTCAGAACAACAAGACCATCCACTTTTTGGAGGGAAAACCCTTTCTCAATTTTGCCAGCCAGCTAATCCCCATCGTGTGCGAGTCATTTTATGTCACAATTTACTCCCCCTCTAGTGCGCTAAGTGAGGCGGGGAACCAATAAAGTTCCCGGTAACGTCTTATGCGTTTAGAATAAGTGTCCTCTGTGTTTCTCACGTTTCGTAGCGAGCAATTTAAGTTTCCCCAGTCTGTCCACATGAGACACCTTGAAGCTCGTGAACATATTTCGTTACCGGCTTCTTTATCCCGTTCAATACTCTTTTTTTTCAAGACAAGGTGTAACCTTCCTACACCATGCTCCAAGTGAGAGCCAGCTAACGCGCGGTAACCAACGGTTCACGCCGCCCCCGCCCTATTCTCATCCACTTCTTGAAGCCCTATGAAGAGCTCCTTGACCTATTTGCCGCAATTGTGTAGTGAACGGACTTACAAAAACAGTGCACACTTAACACGTCTAGGACCTTCATCCGACTGGTCGTTACAAACGGTCGTCCAATTACGCGAAGCTATCAGCTGCCTTCTCTTAATCGCCGCATAGGCTTTGAAATTTATCTGCATTCGCGGGGGGCAACTACTGGTGAGACCTCCGGCTTGCCATAATTAGGGCAGGAGGTAGACCATCCTCCGCCGGTGAGGACATCATCAAAGCACCTCATCGCATCGTTTACAGGCACGAAGGAACCTAGCGGGTCCGAATTTTAGGTCACTAACGTTGCTAAAGTACAGGAGAGTGTCTAACACAGCATACTGTGGCGCACTGTTTAACAGATGTCCAACGGCGACTAAGACTTTCCGCACACAAAGCTATGCAGTTCAATCCAAAAGATGCTCCCCTGTCCATAGACACACCTTTACTGCGCCTTCATATATGTCCAGTTTTAGCTATAACGCGATAATTTAGGGAGTCGCAGGTTTTCCAACACTGAGATATCCCACTTCTACCCTCTTTCCGTCGTATAGGTTATTCATGGTTCCGTCACCTAGGACAAGATTGACGAGCGACATTCCATTTAGGAACCCATGTTGGTTCTTATTCAGTAAGCTGTTTGTGATTGGACAGTTGCTCGCGTTATTCCTCGGGATACGTCCAAAGAGTTTGTAAGTTAAGCCATTTCGGTCGATACAACGGTGGTTATCCATTTCGTCAAAGCCATTCTTTTGTATAGGAGGATTGATGTAGCCGACTTTCAGTCATCTGGGACAAAACCTTCCTCCGAAACATCGCTGATCAACTTTTTAAGTGGTTAGCTGGTTATCTGGACCAGCTGTTTGGCGTAACAGAATAAACGTTGTCCAAGTTTTGCTGTCCTGTTCTCCCTCAATGATTTTAGCGCCTGTCATGTCTCCTCCTCAAAAGCGGCTGCAGGTTGGAGCCGCACAAAATTTACTGAATGCCGGCATTTTGGCGTCCCGTCTACACGCAAAGCAGGAGTCTCTCCGGAAACCTTCTGTATGGTAGTCACTCTGACCTGGCGTTCGGCTTCCCTTCGTGAAGGTCTGTACAACTTCTGCACGCGCCCGAACCCTTGATCGAATAAAACTATGGCGGCCGTTCTTGCTAGGGTTTCACGACAGTGACCACGGGTTTTCCTTGAAATCTTTCCCGCTTTATTTCCTCTTCATCGATAAAACCTATGAATCATACAGCTGAAATTCCAGCTTAAATTGAAGGCGCATAAGTACCAACTGACATGACATCCAGTTGTTTCCCACCCATTAACATCCCTGCTTGCTGTTGAAGAATTCACGAGCCGTCACAAGTTTGCGAATACGTCGCCGGTGTTTGTCAAGACACAGGTGGGCATTGGACAAGGTGAGAACAGCCCACTATGAACCCGGTCTCATGTCCCAATTCGACAGCATCAGGCATAGTACTCCGATCGCATCTATGAGAAACACGCTCAGGTGAGCGAAATCAATGTACATACAGTGAGGCGATAAATTCTGAGCACACTATAATTAATAATGGTATGACACATCAACCGTGTGAATAAAGAAACAAAAGAGTCATAATAAAGGAAAAAATTCCAGCCCATATAAAAGCATTTGATATTCACACTTCCTAATGACGGCAATCATTATCCCTAGGATTCGGTAAACTGTAAAATTACATTAGTTCACAGTTACCAGGGTGATCTCGTCCGGCCAGTCAGGGTCATGGCGAAAAAGAAGTGAGTTGAGGATGAAGAAAACGAAATTCAGAGAAATTCGTCATTATCTAATGTAATTGCACTGGGGAAAATCTGCAAACATTTGCCGGGATGAAGGGTAGAAGAGAGGCACGGGTTTTTGCAGAAAAGTGGGTGGACGTCTGCGTTGGGCGTCCCTATTTGCCGAAAACGCCGGAATATTGAAAATCTTGCCAACTGTTTAACCAATATGAAATGTTGGGTGTCCGCGATTTTTGAATGTTTCCTTGCGTCAGATATAATTGTGGAAACAACAATTAAAGGCAGAATCAACGGGGGAGTGTGAAGTGATCGTATGAACTGTAATATGAAACTTTCTTGCGAAAATTTTTATGTAAAATTAATAACTCTGTGTTGGCTAATAGAACATACGGCATTAACAGACGGATGTTATCACATAACGCGAATAATGAATCGACCAACAGCTTTTCCTAGCATATTATTACTGCTGATTCTGATATCACTGCACTGTTAGGCCGATAAATGGATCGTAGGAAATTCTTGACAACACAGAAGTGTTATCAATTGGTCTATTAGGACCTCCTGTGAAATCAACAAACGCTGGCTGTCTACACTTTGCTTGTCTCACTGCAGATTACCGTTACCGTAGTGAGATTGCGACGCCCGACAGGTGCCCAATTCCAAATGTGTAAGATGTCACGAATACTCTTCGTGGTTGCCGTGTCAATTCTGAAATCGACCTGATTCCTGCCTGCAACCGGGCCCCGGTTGCTTAGAAAGATACGGCCATTACACCATTATGCTCTTCCAAATTTCTACACGTATCCCTTCGTTGGCGTCCTTACCTGATGTTCGGATATTTCCAACTTCACATCACCAACCTACTAGTTTCGGATGCCTAAAGGAAACGCGCCTGACCTGTGTGTGACAACTCATCTACAGGTTAGAAAGCCTCAGTATTACTCTTAAGTAGGAGCATAACTTTGGTACCACACGGAAGAACACTTAAGGTGTCACGCTCAACATCCTGGTACCCGATTGTTGACTGATAAGTTGGAGTTTATTTCCGACTTTCCTCGTTGCAAACTGGTTTCCACAACCTATCGCTCCAACGGGATGGTTGGCGAGGACATGTGATTTGTTGCGCGATGCTGTGGACTCATTTAACAATATACTTATTAACATCGTGGGTTTATCAATGATGACGTAAAATTCACTCGAAAAGTATTTTAACCGTTTGACTTTGTCAATAATTTGGTGGCAACAGCCTTTGTTTCATGTCATTTCTCATTGACTGCTTATATAGTTATGACCATTGGTGCGTCAAATGCTTTGGCGTGCGCCATTCCCTGGCAATCCTTTGAGACAAGCTGAAAATTCCTCGACTGCCTCTCTAAAGATCTAGAAGCTTTTCCCTCTGTACGAAACAGATGCAGGCGGGAAATCAGTCAACATACCCAACAGGCGAAGTCAAAACTCCCACTAGTAGCTCGGGAGAATAAGAATCTTCTCTTCAAGCACATGCGTCGTCGAAGATAAACTAAGCTGTCCGTGCTTCCTCTGCTGCTTCCCGACGAGAAAACCTCCTTACATTCTCGGGTGGTTGCTGAGGTGTTCACAGAATACTATTCAGCAGTTTACAGTGTGGTTCCGGCAGGCTGGCAACCTATTCCCCAGGGGAGAAATTTCTAATGCCCACTCCTAACAGCCGAATTGTCTGTGCTCGACGTTTAGGATCTGTTGTTTGAGATTAGCCCTTATATTGCCATGAGACCAGACGGGATCCATCCTCGGATTCTATAAGAAGCGGCCCCTGGTTTGCCGGTGCCCCTCCATAGTCTTTTTAAACAGATACTTCCGGCCAGCACCCTTCCGGCGTGGTAAGGGGCCATTGTCATACTTACATTTGAGGCGAGTGATCGTCACTCCCCTGCTAATTATCGGCTGATCGGCCCTATCAGCATTCTTTGCAAGATGATGGAGCGCCTGTTAGAACACCCTTTTCTTGAAAACTCCTTTCTCTCCTACCCGGCATAGCTTTCTTCTTGGCCGGCCATGCATAACCAATATGCCTATCTTCATGGATAGTCTGGCTGATGCCAAAGACAATGGCCATATCTCGGGTACTATCATTTTTGCCCTGCCAAAGCCTTTGATCGTGTCACACACGGTCTTCTTGTGCATAAGCTAGAAGCCTATGAGATCTAAGGAGAGGTTCTTCTCTGGGTTGCATCTTTTCTTGGCAACAGGACTTGGGGTAAAAGCCAGATCGCACGTTTCTTCTCCGATCTCTGCTGGAGTTCCCCAGGGATCTGTACTCGGTCCGTTGTTGTTTCCAATATACATCAGTGATTTTTCCGACCTTATTTCTAGCAATACCCTCCGTCACAATGATGATTCAAATATCTGGAATGCTTGTGATTTCAATGCATTGCAGGTTGACTTCCACCATATAAAGGGCTGGTAGGAGTACTGAAGTCTCCTTCTAAACGACAGTAAGTGCACACGTCTCGCTTGGAGGTGACTCGGGGAACCTATTCGTGATACACGGTACACAAAGTGTAACAGATACCACGAAATTTGACCTTAAAACGGACTTGGGACTTTGACCATCGAATAGCTTGTCCTTTTCTAATCACCAACAAAAAGGGATTTGGGACCCATGGGATGATAAAAAGAGTCTTCCTCCACATAGGCGGGCACGCTTTTCAATCGCTCTACGTGATCGTTATAAGACTATCGCTTGGGTTTGCAAATCAAGTAGTATGCACCGGCTTGAAGAAGGACATACTCGCCATCGAGCGTGCCCAGTGAATAGCCACCAAAATGGTCACTGGCGTGCGGCGTTTTTCTTACTAGTCTCGTCTTGAGATTCTCGATCGCGATCCGCTTGAATTTCGTAAATTTCGCGACGGCCCAATTCTCACGCACTTCTTCTTTAGCACAGAGCTCGTCCAACGATTCTTTACCCTGATAGTTGATAACAGCCGGAGAGGTCACGACAGGAAGCTCTCATATTCTCGACCTCGGACTTTTCTTAGACAACGGTTCTTCTGTTACAGGGTTATCAACCACTGGAATGAACTTCCATTAAAGGTTGTTAGTTGCTATTATAGGGATTGTTTCAAAGTGTTACTAGGTCCTTACTCACTTAAGAAATTGTTAGATTTGTACTTTATTCTGTTCACGATATTCCCTGTAACCCCCAAAGGAGGTACTATACCCTGATTTCAATGACTGCCTTTTAGGTCAACAGGAAACCGCTGACATCAAAACAGACAAACTGACTGGATTCGAATGACTTGGGCCACCAACCTCGAACCTGTGAACAAATAGCTGAAATCGCTGGGATCATTAAACTTCTACTTTCGGTTTTGAGTGATTGGTTATCTGCTACGTCGTACTTTGCCACCAACAGGTTCTCACAGTGAGTAGGTTTTTGATTTCCGCCCAGGGTGGACCGTTGGATTTTTTTTTCTTTCCGATAGATCTTCACCCCGTAAAGTTCAGCAGTTACACTTCGTGTCTTGTTTTCACCCAGCTATACGCTACGCCCCTGAATAAGATAGCATTACGCCCATCGCCTAGTTATGACTGTTAACGCTGGTTTATCACGACTTGGTCGACTCAGCAGCTAGGCCCAGAACACAAAGTTGGGAAACGAATTTCCGTGCTTACTGCCGGTAACCAGTTTTGCATTTAGTCGATCAACTGTTGCGTGTATTTGCTGGTACGGTGCCCTAATGCACTTCCACTAGACATCCGCGATCGATAATAGTGACAATTCCCTGACCAGGTGCGTTCCGCACACCACACAGTATAAACCATTTCGGTAACGGGTATTTATAAAGTTCATTTCCAACACTTACGTTTGGGTTGCGAAGGAAAGGAATGTTTTACAGTTGGTGGGTATACGTTCAACACATCCGTAGCCTAGAAGTAAACACCAAGTCTCGACAACCGTGGGCCTCATCACACCACATATTCTCATTCGTCGCACGACATGTCATCATCCTTTCTCTGTAACTACCATAATGAGTTATATTATCAAATTCCCAGTGCATTCCCGACCTACACTGCTACCCCGACCTATACTGCTTCCCGAACTACACTGCTACCTTGCCGAGGTGGTCGGGCTTGTGTACTGTTTTGATCCGGCGGGCTATGCTGACTAGGACTCCTGTCCTTCTAGGTGCTACCTTGTCAGACAGGCCAAAGGGGAGCAGTCAGACGAAAAGCAGTTACATTCATAGGATTGTATGTCGCACTACTGACCGCATAGGAGTGCTTAGGTAGTGAGACACGATTCTATGGGCATACAGCAGAACTATTTTCATAGTTGCGACACTGCTGTCTTCCGTATCAGGAAGAACGTGGTTAGAAAAGGTACCCTCAAACAAAGAGCACTCCGATCGCCCAACGGTTGACCGTGACCGCCAGCGTATTATCCAATACGGTCGAAAAACATCTAGTATCTCTCAAAAGCCTGATGTGGCTTCGAGTACATCTACTGCGCGCAACAGTGCTCAGAATGAGACATCAATGTCTTATTCACTGCGCCCTCAGGCTAGACAAGCCTCTCACTGCCAAGTGAGTCAGACTCTTGAGTCATTGGCTCCGGATGGGGTCCCGCAAGAAACCCCCCCATCCTGTTGTCTCGCAGGTCAGACTTTTGAGTCAGAGGC
>LUCH01001383.1:16420-35206 GCA_013368495.1 Paragonimus heterotremus
TAACATTTTCTTCTAGGATATTCCACGTCGCTGTTGAGGTGAGCGGCGGCCCGAGCCACAGTACCCTTTGATCAGGCTGATGGCTGGTATGATGATGATGGTGATGATGATGCATTGTACAGTTTTGATAATTTCTGTTTTTCACCTGCTTTTATTTTGGTCGAGCTATTAAGCAGTAGCATGCATCCAGAAGCTAAAATCTCAACTTGCTCAGTCCCTCGGTAGTTTAGACTGCTTCCTCCGTACACGGAAAGTTTAAGGTCAGTAACAATAATTGGGGCCAGCGCTCTGAGCCGCGGTTTTAATTATCGTGCGGTTTTTTGACCACGAGAACTAACTGGACACTGCTGCTTGGGTTTTGGACAAGTAACCTCCCACTGTTCAGCGGTATATTCCATCTCCTCGAAGAAATTCACTGTTCCGCCCCATGGCCCAAAGTCAACCCCTTACTCTGTGTGTCAAAATTCCCACGTCTTCCTACACAACGACAGCCCATGGTGTTTCTAGGTACGTCTACACGGGGGACGTTGCTGGATGCATGAGACAAAGGATGGCGTGTGCACTACAAGCGTCTTGGAAAAATATGGGAACTTCTCAGTTGCTCCTCTATTTCCACTGACTGTGGTTATCCCAAGACGTCCAATCCGTCGTGTTCTTCCTTATCTACTACTCACACATTAACTGACTATAAGGTTTGCTGACGACCCGAGCGAAGCAGCCGTCAAACTTCCCAAATCGGTGACTCTGTCAGTTGCCACTAAGTGTTCACAGCACAAGACGTATCGGCTAGTGCTTTCCTGAGGGGAGTAGAAGTCGCATTCAGGGACACGACGTAAATTTTTGAACACCTAAGTATTAGAGGAAAGATTCAAAACAACAAGATGCGCCTGTTTATCCGTTTGTGATCACTTTCACCCTCTCTGTGTGATTCAGCGTAGAACTTCATATCCACTTGCTTTCATTGCTCTATCGTCACAGGATTTCAGCAGACGCCGGCGCGACAAGACTCCATAACATGAATAAACCCCACTCTGTATTTGACATCCACTTCAAACGTGCCTTGGGTGCTTCAGTCGAAACGGTGAGAAGCTTCCTTTGATCTCTTCGATGATCTTGTGTGGAGACACCCGAATTGCAGCTCGCGCGGAATTTTGGGCTTATTACCCATTCACTTCCAACGTCAGTTGCTTGTTTTTCCAGTGGCAGGTTGACCGACGTTCTGCTGGTACCCCGTGAATCAGGCCAGGCCAGTAGTGACTGGCCTCAACTGCCACCATCAATATTCGAAGATTGTTAAGATATCCGTCTAAGACAGATGCTGAGCATTCTATAAATTTCACTTGAGTGCTTTTAGCAAAGTGTGTAACGTAGTGTGAGGTAGCTCTCAACAGCAAAGTCACATAGTGTATCCATGTTACTGACGAAGTTGTCTGGGTGTATGTCGTCTGATTGCTTCGGTTTATTAAAATGCAATGCGGTTTCGGAAAACCAGACTCGCCGATTTGATTGCTTGTTGATGATTGATCATTCACCTGCCTAAATGGTCGCCGCATTATCGTCGTTTATAGGGTTACGCGAGAACGGTTGTGCGCTACGCTAGATAAATATCTGGTCTAAATTCTCAACAGTCTTTTTTGTTTACTGCGCCTGGTTCTACTTTTGTATGATTAACGACTCCGCACGCCGTGCATCAATCTGCACCCTATCTTCAATGTTAACAAGGCGGTAAGAGAATGTCATCTAAACATATAAAAAGACAATCTGAAAGTATTCGGGTGATATAGGCTTTCAGCAGTGATATGACCGGGGGGCCCTGTCGAGAGCCTTGTGAGCAAATAACAACACTCCAAGATATTTTGGGTATTAGTATACAGTCGAATGGACTCAAACAATCGGTTGCAAAGGCCACAATTAGTAAATATACAACATGTTATCAACGCTTTAAGCCTACGTGCAATGTGAGTGGTAAGACGTAGCGACTACGCAAGAGTACATCAACCGAACTGGAAACAAAGTTCGTTCGTTTGAGTGTGCGAGTCACCAGACGGAGTTCATAATGTTTGCTATGATTTCTTTTGTATACCAAACATTTACTCCATATATCCTCCACAGCCTCCTCGGTCATGCAGCAGGCTGCTCATTCGTTTGCTTTGGTCACAATGAACCGGATTATTTTGTGTTCTTCAGGCGACCCTCAGGCCAAACTACCACATTACTGAAGAAGATAAAAACTTACTCTAAAAAGTTGTGGCAGACGGTAGCAACGAGACGTTTGCTGTGAAACCTGAAACCGTCGAGCGCATGTATCTGTGACAGCAGGATGACAGCAAAGTTATATTCCGTTCAAAGCCCCTACGGTTTCTAGGCTAACACCACCGTAAGGCCTGCGAAAATGCATCACGAATTTCTTTCGCAACGGACAGGGTCTCTTAGTGCCTGATCTCCGAGTTTACAGGTACTTCCCAAACAGATCCGAGAAGATTTTGGGCAAAGTAACAATGACACTAAAAACCCGCAGTACATTAAATGTAATAAAAGAAGACCGTTCGGCGTTAGCAAAAGGTACCCTAGCAATTCTCCATTGAAAACGCTGCACATACCATGCTGGTTGTACTATAGTATTTAACAATGTGGAATCCCAGTCGGCATCTGAACGACGTCAACGTGGTCGGCAATCTAGTTTCAACTATATTCTGAACTATTACTAAGGATCCAGTGGCCACGAACTGTGTGAAAGGAGTCACAAGAAAACGCAAACAAAATCCTCTGTGTCTCCTTGGCTTGGTAACTCTAGAAGAACCGCAAGTATTTGACACAATGGCAGTTGTGACCTCACTTGGCCGTACTGATTGCACACTGCGCACGTCTATTTGCAATTTGTCGGCTTGCTTGTTTCAACCACCGCGGATAGCAGGACGAAACTCCATACTAACGGCATTCATCCACACGATACAATCTCTCCGAGAGACGAACAGGCCCTGATCGATCATACTGTTCCTGCTGACCAACAGGGGTTATGTTAGGGCTAACGTACAACAGTTTATTTAACTCCCGATATCTGTGTTAATCCGGTATTCACCATGCTGCTAGCTGTGAAGTAGATACAGAACACAAACCGACTTGACTTAAGCGCACCCCTGAGGTTGCCTCTTATCTCGAGAGGTATGTAGCACAAGTATCAGGAACACAAATGTGTAAGAAAATTGTGTGCAAATTTGGTGGGGACGCGTAACAGTAAGCAAGATTAATTTGACCACTTGTTGAATGCGACGGCCTCGCCTCTTACCGCATACGAACCACGGTAGGTACCTGTCATCTGGTGCACAAAATGCACATCTGTCTCTAGGGGAGAGGCTTCGGAAAAGTTTGGTAGGCATTGTAAATAGTTCAATGGAGAGAGCAGCCTCAAAGTCAGTCTCACTCAAAATTACGACTACGGCGATGTTCTGGAGGCTGCGATGTTCTTCAGCGCTGATGGCATCAGGCGAAAACTCTGTCTCCTCACGTCACCGACAAGACTCCCTTCGAAGACTGTCTACCTGACTCTATTCTTTAAAACGTTCATTGATGGTTCCTTAGCTCTGAAAGACTGCAGATATCACTGCGGTCTACAATACAAGATCACAAACGAACACGCCTATCAACCACACAGTATCACCAACCCCGTTCACTTTTAAGTTGATGAAGAACTTGGTCGATGACCTTCTCGTGTATCGGCCTGAATGCGGTAGACTACTAGTTAACGTCAACATGAATTTCGCTAGGGTCATTCATATGTAGCCAAGCTGCCTGCTCTGAATGAAAGCTGAAGTGAGCGAGTTGACGGCGGTCTTGTTGTCCACGTGTAACTACTGGAAGCTACCAGGGTCTTCAACGAAGTGATCCAGAGCTATTGTTTGCCAAATTCTCAGTGTTCGGTGTTCAAGAAGAAAAACCAAGTAAGTTCACAGGGTATCCTAAGGACTGCATTTTCGCTCGAGGATTCGCAGAACATTTTCATATAAGCAGGGTGCTTCTGCAGGCGTACAACTAGGGCCCAAGCTCGAGCCACTGCCGTTCACCTTATTCATAAAAGCCTCTCAAAAATCGCCAGTTTCCCGTTGCTGTTGTGTTGGCAACACCAATTAACAAGGTACCCTATTCTAACCAGAAAGCCAGTTCATTACCTCAGATTTCCTAGGACCTACCAGAGGGAAGTGAGAAAACCTGATGCCAGCCAATTAGCTTGCATGTAGGGCCGCACAATTTCAACACAATCCTCTTACTTCCTTACATATTAATAAAGTGCAGTTTCCCGCTGGTGAATCAGAGAAAGAGTAGGAAAAACATTGTCACGAAGGGCGTAATAGTGTTAGCCGCTCTAAGGCTTAATGCCAGAATCAGCATGCCCAGACGTACCCTCAGAACTATGCACACTTCACACTTCACAAATATCCGAGTCATACCTTCTCCTCTATGAAGTAAATGTGCAGGTTCGCGCTCTCTACCTTACAAATCATCTTAAGCTTAAGGCCAATTGACACATTGCAACACAGAGGGTCTAGAGCTTGTGCAACCAGTCTTAGCTCAAGAGGTTCAACCATTTGAAGACACTCCGACTTGTCACTAAACTACTGAAAGGATCTCATCCTGACTTATCTTATCTTGAACGTTCGTCTACATACCCAACGTGCCTTCCTCCAAAAGTCATGCACTACTGGTTTTCGAAAACATACCAACGAGGTTGGCTGCGTGGTGGGTACAACGTTTTCTCATGGGACTATGTTCCAGTTTGAAGTGTGTTGCTGAGAAGGTCATTCACGCTATAACTCTACCGTCTTTCACGTAAAAATGAAGTTGGGCGTGCATAGACCACATGAGTCTTATTTTGTCATGTCCAAAATCATTTAGGTTGACACCAACATTCATGAAGGTTCCTGTCGGGAAATCAAGAAGTAATCGATGTCCAAACCCCCTGCTCCAAGCGATTGTGTATTATGTAGGACACTTGAGAGAATCAGTGAAACGTAAGTTGATCATTTATGCCTCCCTCACCTTATTTGCCTGTGCAACCATACTCATCATTTAATTCACCTCAAATATGGACATCATTCCTACTTTCTCAAGTGGAACAGGACATTTCCTCCCAAAGCTTATCTCCGTCCTTAGTAAGACGTATTGTTGGCCCTTTTCATGACTCCTTCAAATGAGAGTGACTATACGATTTACACTGAATGACTGTGCCACAAATATCGTCCAGCCACAAAAGGGAACCG
Source organism: Paragonimus heterotremus (assembly GCA_013368495.1). Classification (NCBI taxonomy): domain Eukaryota; kingdom Metazoa; phylum Platyhelminthes; class Trematoda; order Plagiorchiida; family Troglotrematidae; genus Paragonimus; species Paragonimus heterotremus. The sequence continues at coordinate 21,676 of LUCH01001383.1, forward strand.
TTTGTTGTATCTGACCGCTTGACTCCTGTCATCAACTAGTTAAGCGTCAAATAGTTAGCCGAAATATTCTAACGATCGACTCAATAGGATCGTTTTCACCCAATTCCGCCTACCTACTAATCGCCACCAACTAGCGCATCATAATGTTCAGGCCAACCGGATGAAAACCAATCATAGCAATGGTAACACTAGAATATCATGCTGATAGGAAGTGAGCGAAATAGTGCAACTGTAAACTATACGGAGCGTTTATCGGCAATGCATGCCACCGTCTGAAATAGAACTCCGGCTTAATTTTTATGATACAACCATCATGTTTGATTTTTACAAGCCAAATTCCTCACATCTTACCCACATATAAGTTGAAGTCCGCATACAGAAGATAGCGCCAGTTGGAACACTGGAACGAGGTAGCATAAATCATTTTACTCACGAAGCAGTGAGTGCTGAAACATCGGTATGACGTAGAGGTGAAACGTTCGACCGCGCAATTAACTTACCCCTCAAAAGTTCAACGGAAAAAAATGGGCAGCGGTGGCACACAGAAAATTTTATTTGTTGTCGCATCATGTATGCTTTTTGTGTATGTTTTCAAATAAAGATAAGGGTGACAATAATTAAAAGGTGTGTACAAATGCATGGAAAAGCAAATTATGGAAATGAAGGTTAACTGCTACTACCACGACGCTACCATCCAGTAGGAATGTTGGAAATGGTCCAGCTGAATAATATCCAGTCTGGGCCCATTACCAAAATCTGGCCGACAGTGAAAAACAAGTACCCAGCGTGTTGACTCTCGTGTACTTGTATCGACCCTGGAAATTAGGGTATACAGGGAAAGCAAGCCAAGCTACCGAGGTACGGAGTGAGTTGTGGTTATAGGCCAGAGAAGAATATTACAAAAGGATAGCTTGACTAAAACAAAAATACGTGAAAAACCAAAATCATCAAAAATGTAGCAGTGAACGCGACTATCAAAAATATCGTTTATTATATTCGCTACAGGTTAGATAGTTACACTATAGGGTGAAAAAAATCAACTACGACAACTCTGGATACAAAATAAAAATAGAAATCAACGACTGGACTCAGGGGGGTTGAAGAACGTCAGTGAGACGCCCAGTAGTATTTCGGAATTACTGGAAGTGTTCCAAGTGTAGTTGATGCAACTAATTCATGGTGCTGGAATTTAAGCCAACAGGGGAATGTTTGGGCTGGCTGCTGACAACCGGAATTGCATGATGAACAAACACACGCTTATAGCGAAGTTAATTGGAAAGTGTTTCATCACTACTTTCATCGAGTGAAACAAGAATGTACAGTGCGGTCTGACGCAGAAGTTACACGGAATTAGCCGACTGGTGCATAAAACAATAGAAACATCACAAATTCACCAAAACGCAAATGTTTTTTTCTGTCATTATGCTGGCCTGAAATTACCCTCGAATGCTTAGAAAAAGCGACCGAACATCAACAACATCTTTTTCCTGAGTTCAAAAACAAAAGTGGCCTGAATGCGTTTAAATGAATAATTTCAGCAAGTTTTTAAAATGTATAAGTAGCTTACGATGGTTTGCAATGGTTTGTCTTAATGAAGATTTAATTTAAAGCAGACCTAAATGTTACATTTATTCCAGCGTTCGATGATATATCACATATGAGTATAGAGTTATCTTGGAAGGAAGACATATCTAAATTTTTCCTATCCTACGACGAAAATCGTTGCGGAAATGTTAATACTGAGGTTACAATGAGAAAAGAGGGTTCTGAAGAATGGCAAACGTTATACAAGTGAGATGCATCATTTTTTATTTTTAGCGGTTATGATGTGCATTATGTGAAGCAAGATCTTCAACCTGACACCAAATATTATTTTCGGTTGCGTTTAAGAAACAAAGATGGAGTTGGTGAATGGAGTAAAGAGGCTACAGCAAGAACTCTGAGTAAAGACACTGCAATTTTCTTTCATCCATTTATGACAGAAGCCCCACTCACGGGGGTTGATATCCATAGATCGATAAAGCAAGGAAGTGCGTTACTTTTGAGAGAAATCTTGGAAAAAGGGTAAGGTTGCAGCCAAAGTTCACACGAATAATTACGCTTAAAAGATTACGAAAACGACGGTTTTGTTCAACTGATAATCATTTATCATAAAACATTAAACATCTGACTAGCACAACCTTATATGTATATATCTGTGCGTTTTTACCCTGCTAGCACAATTGGGGGTAATTTAGGGTAAATCCCTAATTCGGTCTAATGGACCAATCCGGAGATCATTTAGGGATTCGTTAAGGATTTGACACACGTTCCCTAATTTAGCCCTAACGAACGTAACGCACTAATCTATACATAAAGGACTCAGACGGGAAATCAGAGGAGTTATCCAGTGACCCATGCATGGCCACATCATCGGCAAGGTGTTCCAACGAATGCACGTTGTATGCCTTCTCTGCCTGACCATACAACTTACAATAATTCAACAAAAACACGTTCATTAACTGTTTCGCAAAATCATGATGAGTAATACTAAGGATAGGGTGACATAAGATATATTCAGACACAGACAAATCTAAAAGTTCCTATACTTATCACTGTCCAAAATATTCCGCAAAGCAAACGGTCCGACGTACAACAGGAATTGTCGGCACTCCGTAGCTTTCCAAGTCTTGAGTTCTATCAATCCGTGACATTTGCGAGGAAATTCACAAGACACGTTCTTCCGGCATTCTAAAATCCTTTCGTTTATGCGTTGAAGGGCTTGCGATCCTATGCGAACGTTTCGGGAAACCGGTCCGGATGTCCAGTTATTAATCATGCGACGGACAACACCCAGACACACCGAATGCATACATTCAATGGGGAATGTTGAGATCATATCGATAGAGAGCAACATAAATGGGAACAAGGATGTGGGGCGTGATGTGCAGAATGGAAACAATTTGCTGCGTAAACGTGACTTTCCCTTCACAGCACAATCCTCGTTGGTCGCACTTATCACAGCCATAGTATGCACAGTGCCCACGTGCCTGCTCAACGTACGAGCGAGCTGGTGTATCACAGATTACCGCTTTTAAACAGACCGTAACCAGAACATTGTCAATAAGTATGCCAATGCTTAGCACATCACGCAATTCTTGCATTACCTCAGAAAGATACACATTGACGTCTTCCGGCTTGCTGCTCCCTCCGTACACACCAACCACAAACGGTTCAGTTATGATCGGTTCATTCAGGCGACAGAGAACAGGCTATATTGTGAGCTTTTCCGCATTCGTTGGTTATAAACCATCTACATTCAACTGGATGCCAACGGAGGTCACATGCTTTAGCCGCCCGCTTACAATAGCATTCACATTGCCATTAACCAAACCTAAATGAGCATATTCGCCCGGATACACGGCATGTATGGGCGAACAGCTCAATGTCGCCAAAAACGTTCGGGCATCAATGGGTAATTCCGGTATTCTTTCCATCAACGTGCGTAACAGTCGGGTCATCTGCACTTTAAGAGTGTTATTGAAAATTGCCCAGTCCTGTAGGCGGTCAACGATGCTGGCATTAAGAAGCCCACCTCACGGATCCTGCACGCTAGTTCCTGTTATGCTTTCCGGTAATTCTGACATCAATCGTTTTACTGTAATTACAGTTTAAATTACCCTCAGATATAAATGTTCCCGTACAGACCCAATTGTAAATGCAGAAGGTTGGGAAATGTCCACATTATCCAACGAATATTGAACGTTGCCATGGACTTCAGCATGCGAACGTCGCACTTTTCGATAAGTGGTGGAACGACTGGCTAACACCTCAGAAAACCACTAACAATTTAATAAATATATTGATGTCTCTCACTTCAGCTTTATTGTGGTGTTGATCGGACATAATCATAAGATTGGCGATGCGAGTAAACAACAGACACGGCCAACTGGGTGAAAATTTGAGCGACGCGCGCGTGAATAACGGAAGCGGTTAGAGTTTGACTAAACAAATAACTGGTTTATACGTACAACGAATACTTCCTTAATTTTAATGCAAACCCTTTGTGTTATGTACTTCATATATTATATAAACAGACACTATAATAGCGAACAGGCGGTTACATACATCTTCACTAACCAACAAACGATTGGTTAAAAAAATCCATCCCTAAATTACCCCTAAACCACCGTAAATCACCTCTAACTCAATCCGTAATAAGGAAACAAAACTACCAAATAATGGACGTATGTATACGGAACGTGCAAAACGCGTGAACAAGCTCTAGTAGCACGACCGATTCATGAGTGACTCATGACCGTCTCATTAGTGACTCATGAGTGTAACGACTGAACTCTTTTTAGTCACTCCTGAGTCGGTCGACGGAAAAAAGTTCCGTAGCATTTATTTCGATACCAACGGTTATCGGTTAACATTTTAAAAGCCCTTAACAACGAGCAAATCTTATTTTCAAGCTTATTTCCAACAAACTCACGCCTTAACGCAGCGGTATCGATATATCGGTGAAATTTCAAGATAAACGGTTCTAAGCAAAAAAAACTTGTAACGAGGGAACACGAACTTTACAGAAAGTTTAGAGATTCTGGTAATTTCCGTAATTGTTATTCACGCTCTCTTTTTGATCACTTCGTTCCTCACGTTCTGTATACGTCGGTGGACATTTTAACGTCTGCCTGACATTTCTGTTCCAACTGAAAATGGAATATCTCAGTTAATATTCGAAATACGACAATATGCTACTTCAGTACAGTCAACGAGAGTATTACGCTGATGAATCAAATCAAACGCTTATTAGTCTCTGCTGACTGGATGACAATCAAAATCCAAAGAGAAATTGCACACTTTACGGCCATAATACAAGTTCTCAGCCTCCAAGTGAAAATGGAATATCTCAGTTAATGGTGAAAGTGATAGCAATATCACTCAGTCATATACTCTAACCATACAACCGTTGATAGAACAGAAACCCGTCGTCCGAAATTCTTCACACAATCCATCCGAACTCCCCACATTGCAATTGGCCAACTAGTTTAAAGCCGCGCTCACGAAATAATGGTCATATACTGTGACTGAACAAGAATAAACCGTCGGCAATAGAGTTCTGAACACGCAATCCACATCCTCTACATTTTTCTCGTTCGTATAATTACGGACAGTGAAGTTGTAATTGCTTCATCAGTGAAATGTTTTAGTGACTAACGTGAGACACTCACGAGTCACCCATGAGACGGTCGACCAATTCAGTGTGATACTAGGGAGGTTTTAAAAATTCATGGACAACTTCACCAAACAAGCCAGCGGGCGAACAGAACTTGGTACTGATAACGTGAATGCCTTAGGTATTTATTTGGTGCCCCTCAAGTTTATTCAAGGACATTAAGGATTCCTTCTCTGATCATCTCAACACTGGGTATCTTCAAAAGCTCACTAATAAAAGAAACTTTTCCTATTCCAACTGCTTTGTCTTAGAAAAATCCCTCCCTGTTGAAACAAATAGCAAGAGAGATAACCTGTAAACAGAGAGGACTAATCATCTAAACAGTCCAAATAAAAATTAAACCAGTTTGATAAAGAAATACGCCGTGTTTATCATTATGTTTTGTGCACATTGCGCCAAGTGTGCTTAGTCAAGTACAAGCACGTGTATACGGGGTCCACAGTGCGGCCTTGGGTGATGGTGTCCAGTGGCCGTTTTATCAGCATAACAACCAGTACAGACCACAGAGATGACATAATGTAGAAGTTGAGAAAATCCGTCAGCGAACTGGCCTCGCAAATTGATAACAATTCTGGACCGAGCCTTAAAACTTAACAAATGACCGTTATACTTGATGGTGAAAGGAATCATGCTGCGTTCGCTCAGTGGCGTGAATGTTGTTGATGTCTAGCCGAGTTGTCTGTAAAGTGAATACATTTAGTGACATCAGCAGTGGTAGCAGTAAGGAGGCTATCTTGCTGACGACTCTTACTTTCATTTACAGTTCGGTTGTGCTTTTAGGGTATAGGCGTTTTGGTGTCGGAGGTTTAAATATAGCCGTAGCTACTCTTAATGGTTGGGTCCTTTCCCTTCCTTTTTTCTTTTGGTGGTTGCGTGGCAGTTAAGCATCAATATGAACCACTGGTACATTGCTTTTTGTGATGATAACGATGAAAATTATGCTTAAAACGCGAATTTCTCCAGGCGAGGTGTATCAGAAAGTAACGACTAATTATCAAACACTTGTTTGATTATGTATGTTGTCGTCATTGTTGTTTGAAACCAATTTACTCTGGAGTTTAGTGAAAATGCAGTTAGGTCACGAACGCCTAACTTCATGAACATAAAGTACACTGGCACTCGGCGGTGCGATTTATTCGGGTCCACTTACTCAAAAAGCTCAACACTACCGCATTATGTATGATGGTTGGATGAGGCAGGGAAACGTCTTTGTGCACCCATTGAAAAACCGAACCCAATCAACCGATGGGAAGAGAAGAAAATGAATGTTGACAAGAAGTTGGGAAAAATTAGTAGGACGATCCTGTAAGTCAAAAGATATTGGAGACGAGGACAGGGATAGGTTGATGGGGAAGATAAAACGACATACCAAAATAAGTAGGAGTAAATAATGTAATGCAAACTAACAGTAGCAACGTCCAAAGAAAAAACGATCGGAGCTCTGTGTAAGACATCTGTAATAGCTCTTTCAACCGTTATTCTATCCAGCCGTCTTCCAAAAACAGTGAATGGAATGACCTTGAGCATGTCAGCCATAAGCTTGATCTGGCTACATACTTAGAGAAACAATCCTCAAGGCCAATTTTAAGTTAAAACTGGTCTAGTCCGAATCACTTCTCTTCTAATTTGGGGCATCTGATTCGTTACCAGACCCACCCACTTCCACACCTGTACCTTGACAGTGCACTATCAACGTTCTGGTGAAATTACCTCTTGCTCTATGTTGAGCTGGATAAGACAGTTTTAGTTGTTTCAACATCTGAGTATGCTGTACAGTGTATGTTCTTTCGTCTTGTATTGGCTAACCTCTGCGATGTTTTCAGTGACGCAACAGTTTTCCCTTTGAATGGAACCACAATTTGAAAGCAATATTACAAACACTGTAGAACGAAAGCTGTATGCAAGCATACATTCATTCTAGTCTTTTTGTTTGTCAATGTCTTTATTTTCCGACATGTTAACCCTCTTACAATCTTTGTCACTTTCATCATCATCGTAGACATCAATACATCACACTGAAGCTAACTGCCAAAAAATCACGAGGAAGAAGAAAAAGCAAACCCTGTATAGGAAAACAGAGAAAAAGAAAGGGGAGAGGACCTAGCCACTAAAAATAGCTAAGTCTATATTCAAATATACAACATCGAGGCACCTACATCTTGCAAACAAACAACCAAGCTGTAAGTAAAATTAAGGCGTCGTCAGCAAGACGGCTTCCTCACGGTTTTCACTGCCCCGCGTCATTAAGTGCACTCACTTTACAGAGAACTCGGCCAAACAAAGACAATATTCAGGCCACTGAGGTTGGTTATCCGCCATCTCATCCAACCTCTCCAGCCACCGACTCTGTGAGTCGCGAGAGCCTCAGCTCGGGAGAAGAACCCCATTTACACCAGCCATGCCCTTCTTGAACGACTTTATTTTTCTATGTCAGGTCATCGGCTGTCCACCCTGCGCTTTGTGCCAATCAGTCGCAGCGTCGGCTAACAGTGCTCGGTGTGGTAGACGACTAGTTGGTATCCTTAGTACAGGACCTAATCAGCTAAGTCTGTGCAAGTGCAAGAACTGAACGAAAGGACTCGTTTGGCAATAAGTGTCAAACACCCGCCTCCTAACCTCCTCGCTGCTCACTCGTTGGTGCCACTCGATAGGAGCGATTGAACGCAGACATTGGTTGTGGCTTTTCCTTTGTTCTGCTAAAAATTCCTAACCAACAAGCGCCTTCCTTCACCGCGCGGAATAGGAACTGACCAAATTTTGAACACAAATTGAATATTCTGCATTATGGTCCGTTAAAATGAGCAACTTAACACCTCCCGCGCAATTGTTTCCCTAAAAGCCAATTTCACCGCTATCTTGCAACTAATATGGCCAGAAAGGTAAATAAATTCCCTGAATGACGTCAAAAGCTAACGTTGATGTCTTAAGGTTTCGCACTAATTAACGGAATCAGCAATTTATGGAAATATAAACAACAAACCGTATCTATCTTTCACTGACCCAGGTTTAAAAAATTCTTAATAACGGAGCGCAAAAATTAACGCCCCAGCGGTCACGTCACAAAAGATGATGTTGGCTGGTATTTGGAAGCTTATTCAGCTATCCTTATTGGTTGTAAGACTGGACAATTGTTATTGTTTAATTATTTAAGTTTATTTGCATAAAGTGGGATATTTTGAGATTTCCATAACTAGGCTTTCCTTCTGCAGCAACCAACGAAACCGGAGAAAAAATTATCTAAACGAACACTCCACACAACGACTTTTATATTACCGAAAACATGCAGAGCATGTTGAAAAGGGTGAATGACTAGGCTGATATGTGTGGAATGTGCTTTTTACCTTTAAAATGCAAAATTCTGCCCCAACACTGGAATATTCCTACTCCCACCTTCTTCAGTGCACACAATCAATTGAGACCATAGATTCTTCCACATATTTGGTTAGCATTATTTTGTAAATCTGTAATATTGCTGATGAGATACAAACGAGGGTAGCAAAGACATAAGTAGCCTTCGCCAAACTACGCCACCCGTGTCGCCGAAGAGACGTTCGGTTATGGTTAAGAGGAAAGGTATATAATGTTCCTATACTTTTTGTTTTGCTCCATTGTTTAAAAACGTGGTCTATTTGCAAAGAGGGTTCCAACGGTCTGGCTATGTTTGATCATCGTTGCCTCCAACAATCAACCCAAATTAAATGAACAGATCGCCTGAGTAATAAGGCCGTTCGCCGGCCCGTATTCTTAAACTTCCGAGGTGTGTGATCAATATGGTCGATTCACTACGTTGTACAGCCGTGAATAGTTGAGTCACAGAATATGAAGACCCCGACTGCTTCACTGAGCAAAGTGGATAGGTGTCGCCTGTCCGTTTGGAATCTTCCTGATCACTAAAATTTCCGGCTGTGAACAATATCTGAGATAACAGTGTACCACAGTCAATATAGTATCTACATCCATACTATTTCTTGTTTTTTTCATTCAATTATTCCTGTTTTAAAACTTTTTACCTCTTTGGTAACGATTTCCTCCTAGAGGTTGTGCCGTAACACTGTTGCAGTTAGCAGCGGCTCAGGTTATGGTACCTTCTAGTCAGACACGAGGCCTTTTTAATGGTGATCATGAGAAACATGTTCAACTTGACAAAATAGCCTCAGAAACATCTCGTTCTCTGAGTTTCGAATCAACAAGTATTTCCCAGAATTCATCTTCAATTTTGACGGTTGGTTGCTCTTATCGAATTCAAGCTTACTTTAAAAGAAAACGAATGAAAGGCTCATTTCCCACGGATCAACGTCTGCCTACCTTTGCTTCATCAAACACTGTTCCTTATCTCCCCTCTCAACACAGTTATAATACGTTTTCGACCTAAACGAATCTCATTGTACTGATTTCGGGTAATACACCCCTTTGTAATTTGAATTGAGTTTAGCATCTTCTATACTGCTTCAGATATCGCACAAACTTCATCCGGGCTTGCGATTTCTGATTCCTCAGTTCACCTCCCATTGATTTATCGTATGAACACAAAGAATCTCCTCCAGCTACACCCTTCTTTAGGGCAGCAAAGCGACTCGTGAATAAACTTGTGTTAGCCCCTAGAAACTTTGATTGCGGTTCACAGTAAAGCACCCCTCCACCTCCTCTGAGCACCTCAAATTTACTGTTTTACCGTATCTATTTTTAGTTTTTATTTTACAGAAACACCGCAGATAACGTACCGTCTGTGCATTACTACCAGTTGTATATTGTAGTGAAAACACGATACGATCCCTTTACTAGGATATACACCCAAAGTTTATCATTTTGATACCTTACAATGGCAATATTCAGTATTAAGGCCTACCACCACATAGACTCTATTCCACGCTTTCTAGTAGCTAGAAAGTGGTACCAGCACAAAGGGTTTACGCATTTCTCTACAGTTAGCCTAGGCCGTGTCCTGAAAGCCTTAACGGTCTTAACGTAGTTGGTTAATTTTTATATCCTTTTAGTGGACGCATCGGCTTGACTGTCTCTTTTGCTAAGGAGACCTATGAGGGTGTTCTTCGAAGCAATATGTCTTATACCCTTCCTTTGTCGCAAGGCTTTGAATGCTTCATGGCGTCTACTTTTCTTTGTTAATCTGAGATAACACTTGTGGTCCTTCCTAAATTCTACACTTTAGAAATCAGTTCGTCACTTATTCTATATAATTTTCTGTGACTAATATGTTGGTGAAGTATCTTCTGCCAGCACACTTAAAATGCTACCAAAAACCAAATCCTTGTCGGTGGACCAAGAAACTCCAGAGACATTGCAATTCATGTTTATATTTTTGTTGTGCTCTTAATTTTTCTTGCAATTTAACACATTGCGTACTCCGCGTCTTTAACCTTTCTCGTTAGCTCTTAATCTTGATCCGGTGGTAGTAATAATTAGAAAACAGTTTGACACAGATGAGCCCACCTGCACCTTTTCAGGGTGCTAAGATCCGAAGAACAAAGTCTAGGTTGTTAAGCAATAGACCTTTTAGAACTGAACCTTTGCTTTCATATCTTATCATTTTGGCCACTTGTTTTTAAGGTAGCTATAACGCATTGATTATATACTTTCGTTATTTTTGGCTTTGAGAAATGCAAACGCTCTGGCTGGTCGTCAGATGTGCGTAACTTTGTTGTGGCGGTATACATATGTCCGATTTTATACCATCCTTACGTGGCGTATTCACACCTTAATAATGAGCAACTTGTCACTTTAACTCATCCTCTGCCACAGGTTACTTCGGATGAATAAGTTAAGCGTACATCAAGCATATGTACAAACGGTGAGGTACACTCATCTCTACAGAGTAATATAGTAAAGGTGATTGTCCTGAGGTTTGAAAATGTCACTGGAGTAAAGAAGGCGTTTTGGTCAAAGGACGTGATGGTCGATCGTTACAACGAAATGCTTGGGTCAAAGGTTTTGATCCTTGGTTACTGATGCACACATTTTTTGGGGAATGTGCTCTGTCTTTCTGAGTCGCACATTGAAGTTCCATGGGTTGTACTTGCCATAAATTATAGGACTTAGTTTGGTAACTACACAATACTCGTTGGTATATGGACTTCAGACGGGTGCGATGAAATTATATATTCACTACATATCTATGAACGTTTTGTGTTTTTGCTTCCTTGTTACGTTTGTATAATGTGCCAAATTGAAAGTTCTTGCCCTCCCAGTAAGTGTAAATTGTTTTCCTTGTCACGCTGTTATCAACCTCTGTAAATTCAGTTAAAGAAAATCTAATATTACATTTCTACTTGGAATAACTGAGTAGAAATAGATGTAATGAACCTGACAAGAAAGTTAAACTACTACTTCTCCCAGTGGGTACTTTATGTGAGCATGCAACATTTTAACGATACCTCGCATTTTATTCCGGTTGGTTCATTGAATTACTTGTTGATAGTCTTTCTTACTATTTCATAATTACAACTGTTTAACAATTAACTACTGCTCCAGTTGGACAGCTTTTGTCGTGAATTTTTAACTTACACTTATTCCTTTGAGTAGCGAAATATTCTTTGTGACCTTGTTGGGGAATAAAATTGTAGGATGTAATTTTGTACAAGGTTTTCAGTATTCCACTAGATAAAGGTATTTATTTTAACCTGGCAGCCAACTCTGGTGTATTTGTCTTAATTCCAAGGCTACAATATGCCGGCGAGTTACTGTATTACTGAAGCAATTAATGATGCAATTTCCCCGAAAATTGGGAGGTTTTCCTATTTATATTGGACTATGTTTGATGCGTACAGCTCAGTACTAAGTGGTTTTTCGGAGTTCATTGCTTGCTTCACTGAAAAAACAAAGAACATACGATAGGCATTTATTTATGTTGTACCTCACACAAACATCCCTAGATTAAACGTCAAGAGAGTCTTGCACAACATCTTCTTCCGGGACGACAGTACGTGTTCGGCTGTTGTTTCCTTACACTACCAAATGCTTGTGGAACACAGATTTTCCGGTGGGAGGTGAGAGATGTGGAGCTAATTATATTTCAAAGAGCTTTACAGTTGACTAGTAAGAGTATGCAGAGGTGATTGTTGCAGTGAATGCCAAACAACTCCATTGCTGTAATAATAGGTCGGTAACACACCGTCATACCCTTTGGTAAAAGAAGATGAAAAGACGTGTAATCTTGCATCTGTTAGTCTACTAAGGGGAAGGACCACGTTAGTCACAAATGTACCGAGGGGGAAGTAAGTATTAATAAGTGATCCATAAGTGTTTGCTTGAAAGAATGTTCTGTTGTGTTATTCTAATTAACCTTCAAGTTGATCGGTCGGTGGACAATTGTAGGGGTAGAATTACCTCATGTGACTTAGGAATAACGGCTGTGTAATTTCATTCCGTAAGAAGTATCTCGCTATTAAGATTCCTCATCCAGAAAGTGTGAAGTTAAGAAGCATGCTTAATTATTTTTAAACAGATCTGACTCGTACTTAATAAGCAAAGGAGTCTGAAGCTAAAACACTGCTGTTCAACAACCCACATTGAGAATGATTAAAATGAAATTGTGCTTTGCGTCATATCATTATGGGGAGTGTAAAAAGGCATGTGCATCAGTTGTGAGTGGCTGCATAAATGCTTTTGAAAAACTTTGTGGTGACCTGCATTTTAGGAGTTGTTTTGCTGGTTGACCACCTGAGAGTATTAGAATAAAACATATTCGTTTGACGTTGATGCATTTATTTGAATTTGCGTTTTTTTTAACATGCCATCTATAGCATTCCGATTTAAGTTTTGGGGTATTCGCGACAGATTTCTGATTGCCGTCGAATATGAACGTTCTTAAAATCTTCAAACTTGTCAGGTGGTCTCTGCTTCTTAAACACATAGGTGCATCTTTGTGCTTGTTATCACTTATTGCTACATGGTGGCTTATTCTTTCTGAGAGGCAACCAATATGGCTAGTATAAGGTCAGGCAGTAGTAGTGAAAGCATGAGGAAGGACAGATTCACGGCCTAATGGCGTCCACTAGGCTAATAACTACCGAATTAACAGTTCAAAAGAAGCATTCCTCCGTAAATGCTAAATAAATTTGAAACCATTGGGAATCAGGCTTAGAAACAAAGTGGTGCAAGCCTGGTGGAATATCTAACAGTATATCTGAAACCCACATACAAAGTTCTTTCAATACAGAGAAGACAAGCCAAGGTGCAACACGTACAGCAGAACTATACATTGCATTTTGTAATTATAATGCAAACGTACATAGCGTAAGGACGAACCGTAAGACGGAATATTCAAAAAACAATAAGAACACATGCTATAACTTAATG
>LUCH01001383.1:35306-59642 GCA_013368495.1 Paragonimus heterotremus
ATTGCATTTTGTAATTATAATGCAAACGTACATAGCGTAAGGACGAACCGTAAGACGGAATATTCAAAAAACAATAAGAACACATGCTATAACTTAATGGCCTATAAATAGAAGAATACTGTTTTGTAACTGCTGTTACCACATGAGAACTTGGGGTCCCAGTGCACATAGTTCTGTAGAGGACGCGATGACTAGTTTGATTACCCAGGATGCAAACGTCTTTGTAGGTAGTAAACTAACCAAAGGATAGGATTCTACAGAATCTTTGGTACTATTATGGGGAAATAGCATGTCTTCGAAGTCAACCTTTACAATTAACTTACGGGACGTCTAATATTATCTCCGCTATAGATAGTTGGACACGCTGGATTATGTTTCTGACTAGCTTAATTTCACGTTTTATATTCGGGAAATGGGCAGACACGCTCCCATGAATTTTCTGTACATCCCTTAAACTACATCCTTTTAATATTCTAGCTGCCATGTTTCCAGTTTAAGAAATTGTTTAGTTTCGTTTGATGGGCTTCGTGAATGTTTAGAAGTACACGGAGTGAGATCTTCAGTTTTTCATTTGTTTGATTGAAACAAATCATATTCGTTCGAATATACTGAAATGTAAATTCAGTAGTGTTCAACACGAAGCTCTTTGCCATGAAAGACATGCCCTATTTTTTATATTCTAATGGCTGATCAAACAACTGTAAATATTGCACGCACAACAAATTAAGCTATTTGTTATCACATTTATATTTCAGAGAGGCTAATATTGAGGCTCCTGATAACCTCGGATTTACACCCTTAATGCTTGCTGCACAAAAAAATATGCTGGAGTGAGTCTAGATAAAATTTATATTGCACAGTAAGCCCCTTCGTTTATGTTAAAAAGCAGTCTTTATAACAGACATAGTGAAGCACGAAAGGTATGCTTCAAGTTTTCACAAATTCTGTACTGTCAACAAAATCAGAAAAGTTGTTTAGTTCTTTCACTGTTTTTTCCCTCATAAAATGGAATTCTGTTTCGATACAGTGGTTAGGTATTAATACAACTTTCATCTTAGCTTAATTGATAAGCAAATCTTTTCTTAACCTGTTTAGCTGAAGACATATGTTCGTACTCTTATTGAAACCTCCACCAAGCCACACATTTTACGGCAGTTATTTCAGTGATTTGTATTAACATAGACGAGGTCCTACGGTGCTGGCAGATATTTGTACGTATCAGACAGGGAATATTCCACTGGAACTATCACTTTAGAAATACTCCGACAAAGTCGTGGAAAAATGTCGTTCACCTTAGGAAGCCTATAGTGTGAACCTAAACCTGGATGCCTCACCCTATTACCTTTTATACAACAACTTGGGTAAAAGGTTTCCTGGTTGAGCTACTCAAGAGCCTATTCGTCTGTTAACAGGCGACCATCTGAATTCATATATCAAAGATGCTCTTACTACCTCCCGTTCTTGTTTTTCATTTCTTCTTTTACGTTTACAGAATGCTGGAAATCCTCTTGGACTGCAATGCAAATCCGAATACAAAAAATGACACCGGTAAAACAGCCCTCATGTTTGCTTCTTTCAAAGTGAGTATAAACATTCAACCTGACGCAGAGGCTGTTGTTCTGTTATGTTTATACAATCGCAGACGTACTACTTATGCTGTTATCCACGCTGTTATCCCAAGGTTAATTTCTCTTTCCGAAAGCATTACAGACGACTGTAGTAACTAAAACATCTGCCGAGTACTTATTAAATAGTTTACTTCCACCTAAGCCTTCCTATGTAAAAAAAAGTGATCAGAGGATTTTTTATCGTTAATTAGCTGATTGCATGTAATGTGATCAATATAACGTTAAAGTGATCTTTAACGTATTACGATGAAAATTTATTTGTGCTTACCGACAAACTTGCAACAAATAAACTTAAACATAATTCCATGTTTGTTGGTTACACTTGTAAAGATTTAGCATACTACAAGCTTGTGTTTTTAATTCAAATTCCTCTCTTTCGGTCTGCCAACATTTTCTCCACGCACAAATTTCCATTCTTTGTCTCGTTAATGATTAAGACATTCCTCAAACTGCCTCGATATTTTTCAAGAGTGCAGGATTATTTGGACTATGGAACTGCTCACCACTCAATGGAGTAGCTTCAAACCCGACAATTCATAAAAACCTTATTATCTGTCCAGTGTAAAACATTACTTATCTGGTTTGGTACTTTTATTCAACAGGTTACGTGCAATTTGGACCTAGCTGGCTAATGGATAGTTCTCCTAGAATTGACGGTTTTCACAGGTTATTTGTAATCTACATGAACTAAAAACACACCAAGAAACAGGCGCTTCATAGTTGTCTAGCGAGTCTCACAGGAAATTCCTCTGTGACGAAGCCATCACAAATCAAGATGCTATCTGTGTAGCCTGCAGCGTCAACTTTTGTCTAAAAACCTTGCTAATTGTAAACTACCCTATTTTTTGGAAACCCCTGCGACAATTATGGAAAAGAAGCGAGACGGGTCGTTTCTAATTCTGCTGACAGCTGGATGATACATGAGAAAACTTATATCTTTGTTAATATTAGTCATTTCACTACACAGATGGGTTAGTTTCAAAAACTCCCCTGTAACCTTGTAGATCAGATTATCTCAGTGGAACATTTCATGGCGCAAAAAAGTTCGTTCAACTAAAAACTTGTTTGTGGTGTATGGCACCGTATTTTGTAAAGCAGTGCCAGCGTATTACGTTTATCGCTTATATATCTTTTCTACCAGTTTTTGAAGTTAATTTAATTATTGCTGATTAGCTGTAAATGAAGAGGACTTTTGTACTTTTAATTTCTACACAATTGCAGGGCAACATTGAATGCATGGAAACGTTACTTGAAAGTGGAGCCGATGTTAACGCTGTCGATCACAGCGGTCTCAGTGCCTTGCATATGGCCACGGATGGGGAACAGACCAGAGCAATTAAGCTTCTGGTCAAGAATGGAGCGAATCTGGAAAATCGGGATTTGGGGCTTGGTTGGACACCGCTAATTCGTTGTGGTAAGTGTAGCGTAGACGTGCTTCAATTGTGGATAATCTAACACAGGAAACAGCAGAAAACTTACTGCACTATTTTGGAAGTTTTAACATCCAAAACATATTGTCAACTAACGACCGGCTGCCAGATTTACTGAAGCCGACGTGCTATCAGTCAACTAACTGAGCAGATGTTGAACAAGGTGAACCGGTACTCAAGAGATTGACATCAAATTCCATTTGGAGGTGGAATTTCATTAACTTAACCCGGACACCACGAAATAGTTTCATGGCGAAAATCAAATGTACCTTACTGCTGTCAAACAATGACACAGAGCCAGTACCCAAGAAGTAGATAATACAAACACAATCACATTTCCTTAAATATGTAATCGATTAAGTAACAAGTCTGTGTTCGAAATGTCACTTCAATTTAGGGTTAGTATTGACGCTTTTCTTTCTCTAAAGGATTCTGGCATTTAACAGTTGGTTGTGTGACCTTCAAAAACAGAATAACTTTATTCCATGTCGAGATCCTTATAATAAATGAATACTGCTGATTTGGATATCACATACATTTCTTTTAACTCCTTGTTTCCAAGTTTCTGACAAGCCAACTTTGAGATGTAGCAGATAATTCTTATGTCACCCTTAGTAGCGCTTATGTGTGATGTAAGTAACTGCCGTCGGATTGCGCTTTTGAATACTAGTGCAGTGTCATTATTCCTGCTTCTCCACTAACTGTTTCCTGTTTTGCTCTGTCGTAAGTCTGTGGTTCGCGACCAGTTTCTCCCTCCTCAATGCAATTTCAAATAAATATCTTTTTCATACACGTTAGCTATTTCTCAAAACCTGTTATCATCGCACTTCTGAAAAATTAGTAGACGAAAAGGAAATAATTGTTTTCAGATAAAAACGACCCTGACATCAGCGTGCCCGTCAGAAGCTAATTATCAAAACCACGATCAACAACAGTGACTTAATGATTATGTCGTGTTCATTCAGTCGAAGTACGCATACAGACAGTTGTGTGACAAAGATGAGGTATTATGATGGGGATCGATAAACGACACAGACGAGGGTGTTTGTTGTTGTCTGTTGTTGTTGTCAACTGAAATGAAAAAATCCATTTACTTTATATTTGACTGTATGGTTCACGTCTGCAGAATGGGCAGCAATCAGTTTGTTGGCCTCTAACCCTTGTACTTATCTAAAATATTTAGAAATAGCATAAAATCCCCCAGAACAGTGACCACGTTATTAGATGTAAGGTCTTTGTATTCGGTAGTTTGGGTGTTTGTACTGTACACTTTGTCGTTATCATCATCATAGAGCAGGTCTTAGGTAAGGTCTTCGATTATGTTCACTGCGTAAATGTACTGAAAAAGAAATTCTGGAGCTTTTAAAACGATCATATTTGTCCCTTGTTCAGCTGTAGCTTTGATTTTTGATGAAACGATTTCAACACAATGCGCTTGTGATACTTGTCTTGATCTACTGATCAGTGATGAGATAATGATTTCGTTTTGTACCTTCATTTATAAGTTGAGATAGTTTCGTATGAACCGTCAACTGCTGTGTGTTCTGACGGAGGCTGAATTTGTTTTGCAACGGGTGAGAACAGACACTGAGAAATTAAGCTTCTCAGTCAGGGAATAGATATAAGCTACCTGATAGAAATGTGAGTTTTCTAATTTACACATACTTTCAGAATGTTTACGTCACTTCCTCTGTGTGTTAAAGCCGGGTTGAAAAACAACGGAAATGTGGATGTGGCCTGTGAACTGATCCGCGCTGGAGCGCAGATAGACGCCTTGGACAACGATGGGAAAACCGCTTTGCATAACTGTATTATGGTTAACCACCATACGCTGTGTGAAATTTTACTCAAACATGGTGCCCGGCTAGACCTGACCACAAATGTAAGTTGTTTAATAGCAATTTTGTGAATTGCAGGATTAGATTAACTACACCGAATAACTAGAATACATCGCTACTAAGTTGTGCGGCGGTTGTGATACTGTTGATACAAACCAGGTATAAAAAATGTGAACTTTGGCTAGATCCAACCCACTGAAAAGAACCACTTACCTATACACGAGAGTTAATCCAACGTATGAGCTGTAAAGTCACGTCAGCAAACCAGAAATCTCACATCTGGCCTCAAAAAATTCCTCATCCCATCGTTATAAAACCCATCAAACGCATCAACCTGAAGCCTACTATCGCACTCAGAAGCAGTTGTGCTGGATTCGCCTTTGTTTGTCCAAATAGTTATTTTACTGAGCGATCTGTTCACACTGCAGCAGCCTTTTGGATAAGACAGTCTCTAGTGAATGCCTTCATGTCTACTTACAGAGAGCTCTGTTTAATCACCATAAAACCGGACAATTTTTTCTCATGCGATGCCGCTTGTTTGCCTTTTGTTTTTACCTAAATTTTAAGAAAGGACTCTTAAAAACCACCGCGCTTTCGTAAAAGTCGTTATGTCATCCGCGGTATAGAGTTACAATGCATCGGAGTTCGTTCAGAATCACATTCCGTAGTAATGTACAGGAAGGAGAGATTTTCACTATACAGTCCCATGTCTACTATGTTATGGAACCGTCTACAATACAGTAAGTGGAGATGAGTAATATGAAATTTAAAAGGCGTTATCGGAAGACATCCATTTCAGCACTGAAAACTGAAGCATATTGAAAAAAAGACTTGTCAGTTATGCACACATGATAAACCAACAGTGGCTCAGGGTGATTACCGGCAGCTTTTTAATGCGAGTAGTCTCCTCCACTTGCATAGATCTAGCAAGGACTCAAAATTCAATTGATTCAACTAAGCACGTAGAGTTCTACTGTGTGTTCCGTTTCAAACAGATGCCAACCGTGAAGACGTTTCCTCCGGACTTTTAATCACTGGTTCACAACTAACAACCAGCCGTCTAATGTAAATGTATGCTCTATTTGTTGCGGGTTTATTCCAGCCAGAATGATAAAAAATAAAAGACTGTAACAAATTTAAGTGGTGTGTGCTTCAAGTGGAAAATCGGTTGCAAGTATACTGTTTTATGTCAAACGAACATCGTTCAAAACTAAACGTAGCTTTCGCATTCCCATGGATTTCTCAGTTAGCTCGTTTTGAAAAAGACATTTGACTCTCGTTTCGTCCTCGTTCGATGGTACCAGTAGTGCATATCTCTGTGGCTAGATATTTGCATGTGAAGTCAATGCGAGGTCAATGGTATAATGGTCGACTCGGTTCCATCATGAATGTGAAGTCCGAGTTCAAATCCTGACCGTGATAAGAACATGCAATACTGATGGTCTTTAACGGGAGCGAAACTCAAGTCTGACTGAGAAGTTTATGAAAATGCGGAAGCTGCGTTAACTTGTGAATAATGTCCAAATTATGGCAAACAAAATTTTTACTAACTTACCAGTACTTTCTGTATTATACTTTAGTGAGGGTAAACAAGCACAGAAAACAATATGAGCGATTCTAAAGAATCTTAGCGTAATGTCTATCCAGGGTTGTACTTGGGGGACGAGATGTTATCTGTTATGTTATCTGTTCCTAGAAAGCTCGTAGCTGCCACGGGGTGAATCGAGGCATCAAATGAAAGCGGAATTGTTAACCAAGTGGTTGGCACTTCTAAAACCTCTTCATTTTTCAAACTAACGTGAGTAACCTGGCTGCGATCATGTGTTTACACGCACTGACTCGACTAGAACCATTCTATAGTCGATCTTTTGACAAGGCACAACAGTACTGGGCATTTCAGCTGGTTGGGCAAATACGTCAGGGTGGTCTATAGTCGGTTGAATATCAAACGTTTCTGATAGTAGATCTAAGTTTTCCGTTTTCTGCCGAACCAGCGGATTTTGTCGATATGGCTTCCTTGTATCAACGAACTCTCTCGCACCTAGTCCTGGTACCTAGTCCTGTTGGTTCTGGTTCTTGTTGCAAACGTACACCATTTGCCTTGTGTCAAATGCTGTGGGTCATTTTCCGTGTTGCCCCTTTGTATTCTGGTTCGAGTATTCCAATTCTCGTAAACCTTTTTGTCTCCCTCTACTGTATGCAGTTGCATCTTTAATCCCCGCTTGAACGCGATCTAAGCTGGCGATTTTCTATCCGGTGCGTTCCGTTGGGTGTTGAGTAGAAGAGTGCCAAGAGTGCCTCGGTGATTTCCTGAGGTGATTCATCCCCTTGATCTTCAGAAAAATTTGTTTGTGAATGTTCAAAACTTGCTCTTTTTGACCAGTTAATTGGTGTAATAGAACGGTAAACGAATGAGTCCACTTCCATTTTGTTAAAAGCCATACGAAATTTGTTTGAAATAATTTATTTACAATGTCCATCATTGAAACCTCAAGAGTTCCGAAGTCACTAAATAGCTGCTTCTGCGGGCGTTTGAAAGTTCCTTGATGAGACTGATCATTGTGACTAGTTCGGACCACTTTGTCAAAATACCAACAACCGGATAAAATTTTCGAGGATAAATTCCACAAAGTTCGAATGTACCTATGACGATTGTTGCACCCTTGCTCAAAACTACGGAGTGCAGCTGGTTGGCGATATGGCGACTTCCTAAAATTTGTTGCAATTTTGATAGTGTTGTTCCAGTTCGGTGTCTGCATGGAGGTAGTATAAGTAACCTCGTGCCAAAGCTGTCATCTGATTGATTCCTTAATGTTAGAAGGCAAATTGTGTGTGTGTTCACAACCGAAGTTGATTCCAGGTGGTGGAACTATTGTCGCAACTCCTTTGTTAGTTTATTGTGCAACAACTTCGTACACCGGAAGGTCACTATCATGTGGAATATTTAGTCCCTCCGTTGCTTTTTGGACCATCCCGACTGACACTCGTAAGATCCAGACAGCACGTTGTTAAATCCTGATCCAGCCGTATTGGCGGCGCTGACTGCGGCTTTCGACTCTTAGACCTGGCAGTTTGGAGTCAGTTTGACTGAAATTGCCAGTTGATTGGTATTTGAGGTTGGAATAGCAGGCGTGAGTTGTTTCGCCTATTTTTATAGACGGTTGTGCACGTTGGGTGAAATGTATATTTTTAATCTAGAATTCGGTCACCAGGGTGAGGTATGGCTCGTAGAGCATTTTTTGAAACGTCTGCAATGCAACGGTGATCACCAGATCCTCATTTCCCGTTTGACCGTTGTTATTCTAGGCCGGAGTGAGCGATTTGACTGTGTGCATGGTGGCTCATTCAGAACCGTAAGGGCGTAGATGGTCGACTGCAGAGCCAGTGCCACATATAGAACCGTCTGACATAACCACAATCTCTAGCAATAGGACGAAGTAGGTCAATGTATATCCGAAGTGAACGTCTGCTCAATCAGATGGAAGGTATGTTGCCACCCACTGGCCATACCCATTTGAAGTTTCATCTGAATGAGCGCTTGAAGAAATATCTTTCTCCGTGTGAAGCGGAGGAATGTCAGTCCCAGAGTCAAGCTTCGTGTAAAAAAATATCGGAAGGAGTAGGAATCTATTGAATTTCTTCTCTGATTACCAGGTCTGGTTGGTGATAGTCTACACCGATGACATCCGTAGTAATTAACAGTGCATTGGGAAGTTACAACTAAATGGTCACAAATGAAATCTCATACTCCTCGCTTTCAAAGAGAGTCTCGACCAACATCTGTACCAGATCGTCCCGATAGCAACCCACGATGATACCATCGAGGTAGGTTGCAGTACCTATATGTCACCTTCTGGAATATTGTAGACACCGTCTTTCAATCGCAGAGAAGCTAGCTGCAGCAAGGAAATCCTTTGTGTGTTGATAGTGTTGAGCTGTTTGGAGCGCTCCACAAGGGTTACCAGCAGATAGTCGTCCCCTAGGTCCGGTCTTGTGAAGCATCTGTTCCAATTCAGCTATTCTGGTTAGTAATACGATAAAGATAACGGACATTGGTGCATTTAGAGAGCATCGTCGAACATTGTAGACATATCGACACACGATCACACACAACTACGTTTGGTATCCTCCACGAAGAGTGGTTAACGGGTTTTATTATTTCTGCCTGTTATGACCCATCTCGCTTGCGATTAAAGGATAAAAGCGCAGCCTAGACTACTGGACGCCTGAGTTGGAATACGGGCTTAATCTCTTAACGTACTGTAGAGCTTACCCCCTCCTTTGAGTGGTATTCAAGCGTGCCTTCAGACACTGTCGTTTACAAAATGTTCGCCTGGTCGGCTGATTGTAAACAAATCGCTCGTGGGATTACTACTCCCGAGTGTGCTTGCAGTTGTAACCAGTTGCAGGTGAAGTTGCTGGGCTTATCCAGGAGCTACAGCTTTCTCGTCCTGTTCAGTCCGAGGAGAAGCAGTTTGAAACGATCACCATGATAGGAAATGCCTTCCGTCTGAACGCCGCCCGAACTGATTGTGTACTCGGATTTTTAAGATGATTTCAAAAAGCAAGTCAGAAACACTTCTAATAGGATATCTTGTTCTTAAGTCGGTCTCAAATCATTTCGGATTGTTCAATCGATCTCCAGGTGTGATGCGAAATTAGAGTGGGGATAGCATGCTCCGTGTTCTGTTAACAGTTCTTGCCTCTAGCTTAAATTGATCTAGACAACTGCGTAGATGAAACCAGGACATTTGATGAACGACAATTGTCCTATCATGGCAGCGTCATGTCTGTGGTTGGTCTGGAGCCGATGCTCTGGTGTAACCGCCGAAGATTCAGTTCAGGGTTTTGCTATATTTGGCCCTACATGCATGTCGTGACGTCAGAAATCTGAGGCGATAAGACATTCGAAAAGATCATCGACCATATTGTGGAGCTTGATGCGTTCATACTCTTGATTCCGGATTCCGGTATAGGTTGCGAGTTCATTAGTGCATTGCATTTCTATCAGTTAGTGGATCACGCGAAATTCTCGCAAAACAATTTTTTCAAGAGCTCCGTAATCTCACTAAACTGGTTATCATGATCGTTTTCGATGGAGCAAACTAATCGGTTTCTCACGCACTGGTTTGTCCAGTTACCACAGAAGCTCCTGGTTTACAGGCCTCATTTTGTTCAGTAATATTGGTCCGGAAGATGTCTTCTGACTTCTTGAACCAAGCCGAAATGTCGAACCCAATGCGAGATCATAAGTAAACTACTTTGCTGCGTTTAACACCGTTTCCACAACAAAATGTTGAAACTTATTCGTTCTGACGGACAAACTTTGAAATATCCAGACTGCGTGTCAACGCCTCAATTAAATTCTATTGTTGCGGCACAACCGCTGGAATGGTTGAGACGTTACGACCACCGTGAGTTCAAACTCCTTTGTCACGTCCAAATTAGGCCAGGACGGCAAAGGAGAAACTTGGTATTTAAGTTTGGTGACAAATCCGTTCAGTGCAAAACACAGTGGAGTACAACTTGTTTTATGAGTCAATGATCGTAAAACATGAACAGACCAATTTGAACGAATCTCGAGGATGGACGTGAAATGTTACTCTAGGGTTGTAAATATTGGGCAAGATGTCACTTGCGCAGCATTGTGTGGGAGGATGATAGTCAACACGCTCAGACTGTGTTGCTGCCGTCTGTTCGTGGAAATGGCGCAGTTACCATGGTCTGGAGAGAGAGAGAGTGGGTTGTAAACCAAGCGTTCGTTGTCCTTAATAATGAATAAATACAAGACTCTGATCATTTGTTGTCAAAATGTGCTGATTTTCTCTTACAGACACGGGACGAAATATCTCATACCATCAGGATTTCAAGACTCAAAAGACAGATAAATTGTCTGTCGATAAATCATGTACTAATGGCCAGATAATCCGTTCTGGACATGCTGAACTAAATTTAGATTTCCGCCTCCCAAAAATCCTTCAGCAGAGGGGAACCTACCACATTTTTTATATGGTTTGTGGTTTTTATCTCTGTGTCAATAAAAGTCTCGATTATTAAACTGGGTATAACTTGAAAAAGGTATTTCTCACGGAGCGCTGTAAAAGGCTGTTTCAGTTCGTTCATGAGTAGACGACTTGTAGATCACATCAGCCAAATGAGTGGAGTTTCAATGACGTCAAGTACTTGACAGGTTGATTTAAGAAGTTCTGAAATACCCAATCAAAAGTACGTACAGCGTTTAATTACAAGTCCATAAAAAAGGTTACGTCTACTTCTTTACCATGTTCCCAAGCTTTGTGCATCACAGCTTTAACAAAAAAGGACGATTTATATTCCCACATTTACTCCCTATCCGAGATCTCTGAAATGTTTACCATAAGTGAGTTTCGCTAAATTCATCGAGTTCGAAAGCTGATTACGCTGACTACAAAGTTTTGCTCTTTGACGACTTTCAAGCAACATAATCAATACCAGCCGCTAACCGGCACTCTGCTAATTACTCCGGAATGCGCATTGCAGCCCCAAAGTACAAATTACTTCTGCAAGACCGTTGTAATCACGTTGATTTTATGTTAGATAATGAAGTTATGGAGGTCGTTGTGTTTAGCAAACTACTCTTTAATAACGGATTTTCAAACGAATCGTTATCCCAGATTTCCTGCACGAAATAATTTGTGCTCATATTGGGACATTTGCTGCTGCCTGATCTCAGTTTTTAATAAATGATGTGATTTCTCACTATGATACAAACGCTACGGACCATGGAAACGGACAGTGTTTACAAACGGAATTAGCAGATAGCCTTCTACCTGACCGCTTTCGGGTTAATCAGAACCGTTCCGTCTGCAACCTAGTCAACCTAACACACAACCAAATTAACATCCGTTCCGTTACCATAACGATCAATCCAACTTTAAACCGCACAAACCAAGTTTTTGGAAATTTAGCATGAGATGGACGACCTGTTTTTACTTGATATTCAACAGTTCGATGAGTAAATATTCTTCTTGGTTTATCCAACTATAATCTGACTTGTAGAATTATGTTACTTCTGCAGATCTTTAACAGAAATACAACATTGTATAAAACTTACATGAAAACTGTTTTATAAACTTACCTGTTTAGCCAGAGTATACCCTATTTGTTCTAACTCTGATGGATAGTGGATTAATAGTTTCATTAAAGCTTTACTTCAATTAAGGCATAGTAGTCAAACTTGAGACGGTGTAAGTGATAAATAATCGATATATATTCCATTATTGTACACATTCCTGGAAGTTTGAAACAAAAACTTGTTTTAAGTGTCTGACTGGAAAAAACTACTCAACACCGACCTTTGTATCTTATATTAGAAACAATAGAAGAAAGTGACTAATGATGCGTGAAGCTTTCAAACACTAAAACCGTGTTTGTACTTGCGATAACACCCTCTTGATATTTATATCAAAGAAATTTCAATTGCATACTAGCTATTCGGTCTGGTCGCCTGTACTTGAACCACTTATCAAGATGAACCAGATAATCGAATTTTTGGTGCCAAACCTCTACTATTCCCGCCATCATGTGAAACCACTTCATTTATGGCGCTTGACCACTTTTAATCGAGTAAACCAAAATGAGGCTCGATTACAGGTTATTGGCAGAATATATGTCCCTATGATCTGTGACCGGTAGACGGCGATGAATGCAGTACCCACATAAATTATTGTTCTAAAACAAATAACTGAAGCCTCAGGAATTGGGAGCCGGAACAGCCTCGGAATAGTTAATCACCCAAATCAATAAACAAGTCATTGCTTCATTTATTTTTAACTACCACTTAAGTTGGAGTGACTGAGATATCCCTCATTTCTTACATACAGATTGAGTACGATCAGATGCCTATTGACAGGTCACGTTTTAACGTCGCGCTTTGTATTACTAAGGAGATTTACGTTTGTACAAATTATCAGCAATTAACCTTCCCTCACACTCCGTGGCGTGGGAGCGATGGTGAAACGATGCCAGTCAGAAAGTGATTTTACTGACCATTCTCGTTCACACTCGCGTTCATTTGTGGTACCCACTCAAACGAAAAAATATTCTTGTCCCGATATTTTTAGGGGGATTTTTAGGTCCCGCCATCTGAGACATGTGCATGAACAGCCTGATCTCCGAGTCCATAGCTGTTCTACGAAAGTGGTACATCAGTATCAATTTTATCATTGAAAATTCTGTGACCTATGAAATTATTTCTGTTCATTCTATTAGAACTGCTAAGCTTTTGTCATTCACTGTCCTGTGGCTGTTGTCATTTTACCTCTTGACGTCTCGTCTGATCCACACCGACTTCATCCGTGCTGTTTACCATTACTCCGAATAGTGACCGGTTAAACTTGCAAATGCTGAAAACTAAAATGCCGTTTTGTTATTCGATCAAAACTCACTAGTCGATTCTACGTCAGGTTCATCAGTTGAATGAATTTCTTGAGCACGTTTGTCGTTCGGGCCACCGACATGAGATTTGTAAGCATGCCTCTTGAATGTTCCCTAGTGCATAAGATATTAGACAGGAGTGTTCAGCATCTCACATCTTAAACTTCGTCGTAGATGGTATCCTGAACAGAAGTTTCCGGGGGTTTCTGGGAACACTGATCTGGGGCTTCTGTCAAATTACCGTTGTTGGGTATTTATTCGCTTACTGATTACGTCCCTTTGTAATCAGCACGCAGACCATTTTTATTAGGTCAGTTTCCATGAGATACACTACGTGCTGTCAAGGTGTAATGTTGCTACAATGTTGAGTTAGTCTTGAATCCACCTTTTTCATTGCAGACAGGTTGCTTGAAACTGCCGGTGATCTGACTTATCTGCGTAGTATAATTTCGTCGGGCTCTAACGTTGCCGTGGTTGCTCACACGAGTTTAACAGAGATTAGTGACGTATTCGCGAATGTTTATCATTTACCAGTCGGAGGCCTGGTCCATCTGTGTGGAATCTGCAGAAAAGCTCCGAGTATTTGACAACCAATATCTAAGCTAGTTTGCCATACCGACTGTTTGAGCAACACGAAAAACCGTGGGCATGATTCTGTGCAATAAACAATTTGGCAGTCAATAACCAAGGTTATAAAATTGTACCGTCAACGGCAGTTCGGGCACTACTCTGCACACAACAGATCTTCCACCGTAGTACGTGTCATTCAGTGCAGTTGCTGACGGTTGAAACAGGTCGAACGGCGGCCAGGCAATCATGTAGTCACGAGCAATGAAAACTTTGCCCAACAAATTGGAAAGGGTTAGGAGATGCCACCTGCTAAGTCAAGTCTACGAATTTCCACCTGGATAATTTAAAATACCATTTTTTGTACTAGAGTGTTATAGACGAATACGTACAACTACGGTCTTGATTAATTCATCATACTTCCCATTGCTCTTGTTTTAATACACATAATATTTTGGACTTCTCGTTGGCTACTTTTTGTTTGTTGAGTTCACAAGTTTACAATATCGTTAGCTAATCGGATGTCTCATGTATTCGGATATTCGGTCGGATAGTATCTGGTCATTATCTTTCATCCCACACTGACAAAGGATACTTGAAACACAACAAGTATTGTCACTAAGACATCATTTAATTATTGATAGTACTGCTAACATGGTGTATTTTAGATTGTAAAGTAGTGTATTTTCCACCGTAGCATGAGACAAAACAATCCCTCCATAAAGTGATTCATCATTTCGTTCCTCATATTTTTTCACAGACTGGCTACGATGCATTCACACTTGCAGAATCAAGTGGCAACCAGGTTAGTTTTCTATCTATTATCAAAATGTCCCTAATTTAGAAATTGATTCAACTTATCAATGAATACTCGGAGAAGCGGAAAACCTCGTAATTGACTTCTACAGACATTTTCTACGACTATATGTTTTGCCACATCGTGATCTTACAAAAATTCATGGTTATTTACACTATTCTGCTACCATACCTCACAAGTGAACAGCTGGGCCTTTGAAATTAACCTAATCACGATGATACACAACAATTTTAATCACTTCCACTTACTATTTATTAGTTTTGCTAGAGTTTTCAAGAATATCGTCTACGACAAACGGATCTTCTGGAACTGCACATACACTCAATTTTACAAGTGTTTAACTTATAAAATCCCATTCCGATGAACTGCTTTTAATAAGTCTCAGCACAATCGAATTGTCGTAAAAAAATGACAGAGTGGGATTGTATCGGCGCATTCTGGAGTCCATACACATTTCGTTTTACTCAGGAGCTGTCCGCGAACTTCGAATGCTGCAAGGTGAGCACTGTCGACATTTGTTATCAGCTTCCACTATCAGATAAACATTCCCGTTACTCCATTTCAGAAAGATGCATTGGTTTCGAGCGTTGCTCTGTTTTAAGTTCACCAACGTCGTAGATTTTTTTTAGGACTGGTACCTGCTCTAAAGAGGTTGTCACCAAACGTCCATACTTTATCTCCCGTGGTACACAAAGTCATTTGCTAATCTCACCGGAGGATCGCTTAAAGTCCTACATGTATCAGCCAGTTTGCTTTTTGCCTTACTCACTGATCTACCTATTAATTCCGTTGGGCATCGCTCAACCATCGCGTTGGCTGTCTTTTGTGATTCGCCGTACATACTGCCTTCCAGAAAACCTAACACTGTGTCTGACGTTAAGGAAATACAGCTGCGCCAACATGAAATCCGATGATACATATATAGGTGATGGCAACCGGCTTCGGATTAGTACGCACGTGACCGTCATTACACTGCAACGATTGCGATTTCATCTGCACACCCCCTCTTAGGTGTGAACCCGAAAGAATAACATACAGAAGCGTTTGAGTGAAGGCCATGGTGGCTGGCTAAATCGTAGTCCAGTATAAAGATAAGGCTCTTGTATCCCAAAACCAAAAATAGAGAGATTCCAACCACAAGATTTATGCTAACGAAAAAGACATCAAAATATACTACGAGAATTATACTACTAGGGTTTATCCTAATTTTTTGGTGTAGTATTAGGAGTGATTTAAAATGTCCATCTTGGCTGAGAGTCAAACAGTTTTCAGCATACAGTTCATCAACAAGGAGGAAAAAAGGAAAAGGTAACAGCTAGCATGACAGGTTTATGAAAGTGAAGCCTAGTGATTTACCAAAAGCCTGGGGTAGTACTTTAATGCATTTAAAAAATGTGCGATTCACTTAATCTAACTGTGCCTCAGGCACTCATTACCTCTTATATGGCAGTTCGCCTGAGTAGGTCGGCGATCCTCCAGTTCTAACCGGTCGGTGCATTCGTATCCTCATTCGTCGCAACGTCACATAGCTGAGTCACCATGAGCTACGGTGCCTGTTATTTCCTTCCAGATCTTGCGCTTAAAATCTTTGTCACACTGTTGTGGCCCACTGAATTTTCGAATATCTATCCAGATGGATTTCCTCCAGATGGTCCGATTTTGAGTCGCATCCTCCCATGACCTATGATTGTTGGTGCACTGTGATATTCTTACTTGGATAACACTATAGTATACACAACTTCAGGCCGAAAGAGTTCGGCTTACCTCTTTCCGACTAATCTTGCGACATCTGCTTCAGCCACACGGTGTACGTGTCCTAGCCAATAAATCTAGTTAAGCATCGATGTGGATTCGATTGCGTTTACGACAACTTGGCAAAGTTTCTCGATGCTTAAGACCGTATTGGACGATCATATTTCAAGGATGCGTCTTAGATGTTGCATACAAGACCAACCCAAACACTGCACATTTTGCTGATAAAGTAATCATCTCTCATTACCATACAACAGTATGTGTGTGTGCAGTACCACGGTCCTGCAGACAAACATTCCTGGTGTTTTTAGATGCGTCCTCCAAGACAGTTGGAGGTAGCGCTAGCTTTGTCCACACCACCCACGGTCTATGGACTGATCTGACGACAGGCTGTTATCCGGTTAACAGAAGCTTGAGAAAGTATTCTTATTGTTTTCACGCATTTGGATTTCAGATGTACACATAACACATCCTTCGGGATAAGGTGTGAATAAAGAATCTGTCTTGTCGGTGTTGATACCAAACCCAAACAGTTTGTCGACGCAACCATCACGATAGTCATGTGTACAAAATAGCACACTATCATTTGCAAACAACAGCGTGCTCACTGTCGAAGTACGTAGTCGAGGTTGGGACCTCCAATCGTTCCTGTGGTATTCAACTTTAACACCTCCCCCCGAATTCCTCAGAGCAACTGGTAACACTGCGATTATACATAAACTCAATGGAGTAGGCACTAGGACACGACACCAGCGACAACGCTGGAATCACCAGAGGTCAATACACGCGACAGCGTATTCGTCTTCTTACTCGCATACAACATTTTAATTGAATCAACGAACTTACATGGACATCCAAGCTTACCAAGTATCTTCCATAATGCCTCATGCCTTACACAATCAAACGCCTGCATGAAATCCACAAAAAGAGAACATAAGGCGGTTGGCTGCATTCACGGCACTTTTCCTGGACCTCTCAAGCAGTAAATACTACGTACAAAAGCAAGTCCGCCCCTTATAAACACTAGTTTTCAAAAAGTGTCTATTAAGTCGGCTGAGCAGAATGCTTGAAAGAACACGGCTGGGCGCACTGAAACCTCAATAACTGCCAGACCTTTACTTGTTCCGCTTATCTCCGAACAAAAGTACGGTCGGGACATCCATGAACTCTTGAGAGAATACTTTCCAGACAGAGTTAACCAGCTGCAGAAGTTCGTGTTTTGAAATTTGGCTGTCACGCTTCGAAGATTCTCATTACAATCCATCTTCATCTGCTGCCTTTCCTTTTCGCAACTGTCTAACATTCCGCTCTGCGCTCTTGTTAGGTCTGGAGTGAGAGAACACGACGCGTTGATGTCTCGTTGTGACGTGCTGTTTATCGTTATTTGATCAATGATATCAGGTGAACTTATTAGTTTGCTACAGTGATTTGCCAGGCCTTCATAATATGTCGCAGTTGTGTGCAAGAAACGTCGGAGTTTCTGTCCACCGACGTTTTACTAAACTGGACAGATGAATCGAACGTCTTTTTGAGAGTCGTAGGCATCCTTGTACCGTTTGAGCCTGTTCTGTAAAGAGTTAACTGATCGTCCTTCTCCCCTGCTAGCTTCCGGATAACTGCATTGTTATCAACCAGCCAGTTCGGGCGTTTCTAGTTCTGGGTGATGATTGTATCTATGGCTTCTGCTGCCATCTGTTACTTGAGATGTCTTCACATGCCGCCTAGAATATTGAATATGAGGGTTTCTTTAAGCAAAATGATTGCACACTAAACACCCATCCTCGTCTCTATGCTTTCCAGTAGTTTAGCACCCGGTTTTCACTAGTGACCGGTGGAGGTACAATAAACAAGCTTGTAAACGCAAATAAACAAATAAGAGGATTTATATGAATTTTTGTTGATCAGAAAAAGCTAAGAGAGCTTTTGTGTATCCTAGTATGTGTTGGACGATTAAGAGAAAAAAGACAAATCGGAAGATTGTTTCGGTTCCGGAAAGTCGGAGATGCAAGGACTGTGAAAAGGAATGTCATGTAATACTGAAATTCATATAAACTGAACCAATGCCTATCAAACACACAACTGCACTGCAGTAAACAACAAACAACCACTAGCTTGCATCATCTTGGTCTCGACCGGTTTATCCTCAATGCTAAATTCAACGTTATAAACAAGTCGGAAGGTGAGTAAACAGCCAGGTGGGTCCGTTGACGTGTGAGTTCAAAGGCATGCTATGTTTGAACCACTCTGCTGTAAATGCGGTATGCATGTCATTCCGGTTCTTAACTCATTCGTTACATTCGTGCGTGTGCGATTTGTCAGTCCGCTGACATGACTTGTTATGATGACCGGATCACCAACGGGTCATGACACGATTCGACCCCCTAGATATGCAAATTAGTAAGAAATTGACGATGTTATCAGGTGTATCGTTGGAGGTCATTGATACTCAGTGGCGTAAATGTTGTCGTTGTCTGCCCGAGTTTTCTGTGAAGTAAGTACATTCAATCTCACCTTGCGTTGAAAGCCGTAAGGAACCTCTCATTTTTGACCTAGTTATTTGTCTGCAAAGTTGTAGGCATCTTGCTGTTGACTGTTTGAATATAGACGTAGATATTTTGAATAGCTAGGTTCCTTCCCATCCCACTCTGTTTACTTCGTTTCTAGCCAGGGCTTGCGTTTTTCTTCATGGTTGTGTGATAGTTGAACATTAGTGAGAAACTCTGATATATTGCTGTTTATGGTGATGATGTGCACCTCCGAACAAATGTATAAGATCACCCAATACTGTACAAATCATTTTGCTACCATACGTCGCAGTTTTTTCATGAAAACAATTGCAATCACAACAACTAATTACGGTAAAAGAAAAGGGTGCTTGACGTCTGTTGATTCTTAATGATGCGATCACATTAATGATCGCGACAAAGCTATCTCTTGGATGTGTATTGCGTTGTTTCTGCAAGAAGGGGAACCGTCAGTACTGGTTAGCCAAATTATTTTGTCCGAAGCTAGACGCTGTAGTACGCTAACCAATTGTTAAATTCGCCGAGCACACAATATGCGTAAAACCGTGGTCTACTCAGCTGACAGTCCTGTTTCTGGCAGAAACCAATAACGACACTGAGATACGTGATCGAGTCTGAGGCTCTTTATGACTTTGGATGAGACTCCAGTCATACAATGTAAGACCTCTGCTTTCTCCATACGTTTGTACTGAGCCCAACCGAACGCCCCTGGTAGTATACCGGAAGACGGTCCATCATAAACGAAGCTACCTTGTTGCTCACTTAACGGTTTCCCAAAGCAAAAATGCACAATCGGCATCAATGGTAAAAACAGAATTGCTCAGTGCGGTTGTCACTACACAACATTTTTGTATCAGCGTACGTATGTGTAAAGCAATTCATTATACCGATAGTGAATGTGGTTTAGGACGGGAAGAAGTGAGACCAACACTTTAAGATGAATATCTCATAGGTTTATGTTCTACGAATAACTCGGAACCTCAATTCGACGGCTGAGTGAAATTAGTGGTCCCCGGAACACCACTGAATTCAACAACGATTGATCGCTTTCAAGAAGGCCGTTAATATCGTAACACCATTCCTCTGAACAGGGTAAAGGATAGTAACTGCTTTTGATATCTAACAAGATGGAGCCACAAGGTTGGTGAATTTGCTGGGACTGGACTGGCTTAAAAATCCACATGCATAAACGATCTGTGGTTCATTGCTGGTAATGTGCAATATGAACACAACATAATTCGTAATTAGAACATACTTCTTCAGGTTCAACGGAGTTTTGCAGAATAACCAGAAACTTGGTTTGTTTGCTACTTTCCAATTTAACATTTGGCACAGGTTGAGCACATACGTACATGTAACTAGTTCAAAATATAAGATGGCACCAAGAAAGGGATGCATATCGTTTGCCAGGGGTTATTCTGTGAGACGGAGATGGCTTGTAAAAGTGAGAACAACGTGGGAACAATATGGACTTCTTTTGAATAAAATGACTAACTTATCGACTTGCCATCATTGTTGATGTTACTTACAGCTACTGTTGACAGGTAGTCAGACTTGTCACGGACTCCACTGAGACCGAGCCGAACATATTCTCAGTATCATTTCCATTTAATTATTTCAAAGTCATATGGAAACCCTTGTCATGGGAACGAATATTTGGAGGATCTGAAAGAGTACAATTTGAACGCTATTCGACCCACAGTTTATGTTTGTGTGCTCAGTTGTACTAGGTGGCGCCGAGAAGTGACACAAACCGTTTATCAGACTTGGAATATTAAGTGTACAAAAAAACATGTTCCGTGTAGCCGTAACAGTTTAGCAGTCTGGAAGATGACAAAATAATGTGCAACACGGTATTGGATAAGCGTCCAGTGCCGTGACGGATCGTGGTGGCACGATTCACTGACTGACTATGGTCAGTCAGTGAACGCTCCCAATTGGGAGCTTTCCGTGGATCACGATATGAATTAGCTTTCTGTGTAAGTATTCTGCAACGATGTAGTGCTTACACCTGTCATTAGTTTTTAACTGCTTCTTCTTGCTAGGTTACTGCGGCAGCTGGAAAGTTAATTCTAACTGCTTATTAGGACACAACACTTGACTGATGCCGCCTCAGCAACATGCAGAATGTCTCTCTCCATGTTAAGAAACAAGATGTGGAGTGCGTTGGTGACATCTACCCTGTGACCTGCCCCAAATGCGCACTTGAAAATTGGACGAGAGTGATTTCAGTCTTGTGAACTTGTTGGTGCACATTTATTCAGCTACTTAAAGATCACTTGGAATTCAGTGCATAACGCTGACTGAAAATACAAAATTGTAAAATACATAAGGAGTTACTTTTTGATAACATTCTGATCCTTCTTGCTCAATGAGATACATTACTGGCTGTATTGGACACGATTAAATTGCACGACGAAAACATCCCTCATCAACAACACTTCTGACAAGGTTTCTCCTAGTACCATTATTACAAAACCTTTCCTCATCTTCGCCATTCATTTCTCTTAAAAAAGATAGTGGGTAGCTGATCACTCTCAGAAGTGAATGGAATTTGTCACGCTAGAGAAACTGGCGAACACCAGGCTTTACGCTGTCAGACATAAACTGTGGGAATGCACGTATCAGCTTCTTACAGATCGACCAAACAAGAGAGTAATAGTTTCTTCGGCTTAATACAAAATATCGGAAGCTGATTTGAGCAATTCACGCAGATGGTGTTCCGTTAATGATGGAGTCTTAACTGAGGTGAAGATCTCCCTTGTGTTATTCCCGTTTGATCCGCTTCACTTGTGGGAGTGTCAGCCACGTTTAGAGCAATGCTGTTTTGTGTACTAGTATGATGCAATGCAACTTGAGAGGCTCTGTCAAAACTGGTTATCCTTGATACTTCCTAAGCTAATCTGGCCTACAAGCGATTTTGAAGGACTAGTTAATAGACAACGATACTACCTATGACGATCATATTAACCATCCAAAAAGGCACACCATCAGTGGCAAAATGACTTATGCCGAAGCCTAATGTACTCCTCTTATACACGCAAGTGGCCTTTTGGTCACGAAATATTTTTTATTCAGATACTTAAAATAACTCTGCAAGAGAGTATATGTTTGGAATATTTCCACGGTTACTTGTACACACCAACACAAATGTTTCGCAATGGTTAGCTTTGAAAGCACAATACGATAACCCAGTAGACTGATTAAGTTAATTACCTCGAACAATGGTGTGTTTCAGCCCGCATTCATTCTGTATCGTCGTCATCGGCGACTGATGACCCAACGTCAGAATAGAATAGATTAGATGGACCTATAGGTGACGAACCAGCTTAGTGAAATCCAAATATTTCACAGAAGCAACTTAGGCCACAGAAAAGAATATACATTATTGATCGGTCGCAGTGCACTGCTCATGGAGCCAACTCAGTATTATGGAAATTTCTCTGTCAATTACTGACAGTTAACTGTCAGTAAAATCCACCGATGTATTGTTGCTAATGATGATGAGAGTGACGTTGAAATCGTTTGTACTAAAAGTTCGTTTTTCAACTCCGTTTAGATCAATAATAAAGTTTTTTACTCGAAGAAATATTTTTCCTATGCTTTAAACAGCCGAACAGTGCGCTTGTCTCAAAATTGAGGGAGGGGCTTATTTACATATAATCTAACAGCTAGACTGCCGAATTTTGTGCACTTTCAAAAGTGGAGAGGTAGCATATTTCACTATTTATTCAGTCTTTCAACAGGGCACCAACCTGTCATGCACCAAAATAATCTGGCGTAACACAAATCTAAATTCGTCACCAGAATTCTTACAATTTATTACTTGGAGGATATATTTTCTGGCAAGTAGCGGACAGGTAAGTGAGTGGAAAATAATTTGCCGTTCAGTGTCAACAGAAGCAGCTGCATACATTCGCCGTGAACATTGTGCTGATTACTACTTTGGCGACACTATGCAATTCGTATTAGTATACGAACGAGACCTAGGAACCCCAGTGATAGACAGTCTGAACTGGTCTACAAGCTATGAAACCTCGAATGGCCTTTAAACTTTTGTGTTCGAGAATAATTCACACAGTCCTGAAAACGAAAATGCAGACATACCGTTCTTATGTTAACAAGGTTTGGCACTCCCTTAACTTGCTCACAGATAAACTAGGAAAATGCCACATCCAGAAATACTGACGGAATTAGTTCAGTTTTCGATTAACTGCAGGTACCTCAGATATCTAATTTTAACCAAAAGAATGCCTTACCAGCACATATCCCACTAAACGAGAATGAACTTCTAAAGGATGACTCGCTGAATAAGTGTTATAATACAGATAGCTCACTTTTAGTCGGAAGTACCTTACAGTTAGCGTTCGTTCTCTCTGGAACGCAACGTCTAACTCTGTGATCAGGGCTGAATCGGCTGAAAGTTTACAAATTTTACTCAGTCGGTACATCCTGCACCGAAGGTTCTCTAACCGCCATTTTAGCCGAACCCCACAGATCATTAAATGTGTATATCTGACGAAGCGTTGGGTCAACATGATTCACTGCTCATTGCTGTCATGAATGCACGTTTGCAAGTTTATTACAGCCTTCTTTTATTCACTTTTATCCACTTTCTCTTTACTGCAGCATACCATTCAATACAATTTTCTGCCGGCTAACAAAGGGACAGGAACGTGCAAGTAAATCTCTCTTCTCTCTCCTACGATAACCCTTGAAGCTCTAACCCAATAAATTAACGAATAGATGAGACTCTGGATTTCGGATGGATTCAGACCAGTGGTAAAAATATCATACTCGGACGTGGCAAATGCTCTATCAACTCGGATACTAGGCAACGTCAACAGCTCAGGAATATTAACCTTCGGACATAATTACCCGTCAAACCCACTGTGATATATGGAATGCACTAAATTACACAGGAGAATGGCTGTCCAAGCAATTTTCCTTAGTCAGTTTCTGCTGAATTCCACCAACCGACCTATACTGCTACCTTGACGAGGTGGTCGGGCTTGTGTACTGTTTTGATACGGCGGACTGTGCTGACTAGGACTCCTGTCCTTCTAGGTGCTACCTTGTCAGACAGGCCAAAAGGTAGCAGTCAGATGAAAAGCAGTTACACTTATATGATTGTATGTCGCACTACTGACCGCGTAGGAGTGCTCAGGTAGTGAGACACGATCCTAGGGGCATATAGCAGAACTATTTTCATAGTTGCGGCACTGCTGTCTTCTGTACCAGGAAGAAGGGAGTTAGAAAAGTTACCCTCAAACAAAAAACACTCCGATCGCCAACAGTTGACCGTGACCGCCGGCCCATCATTCAATACGGTCGAAAAACGTCTATTATCTCCCAAAATCTTGA
>LUCH01001383.1:63136-80533 GCA_013368495.1 Paragonimus heterotremus
ATGATGATGATGATGATGATGATGATGATGATGATGGTGATGATGACACTGATACAAAATTCAGTAGGCTGATACCGACCTAGATTTATTTGCTTTTATCATACAGTCGGTCATATCGATTTCACACTCTCGGTGAATTAACTAAAAGATGCGGTGGTCGTAAAAATGTTACAGCAGGTGTGGATTTTGTCTGCAATGAATTGCTGAATGCATGACAAATATTACGAACATACATTATCTAAAAGGTGGTGAAAATACCTACAGGAACTCTCAACTGCTATCAAAAACACAGACGATATGCAATCACGTTGCGTTATGTAAATCATACAATTCAGGCTGAACTAAAAACACAACAAATGCCTTTAAGAAAAGCACCTCCTACTTTGTGTGTTTCGTAAAGCGGTTAGACCACAAAGGAGTGAACGGCACCTTTGAAGAGGTTTTCTTCTGATACAATCTTTGAAATCATCGGGTCACTAGCCCAGTCATGAAAGTTGTTAATGACGAAACACAAAATTGTGTGCCGATAGTTTCCGTTTCTGAATCAGCTTAGTTCACGCGCGTTTTTGGTTGGTCCGTAAATCAGTAAGATTTTTCAATGGCCTGAGAGCGTCTTTGCAGATGACTGGTCCTAGAGACCGCCAAAGCCGTAATGAGCCATTGTTTTAATTATTTTGGACTTCATCCATTTCAAACGATTTCCACCAACCATGGTGGCCGTGAAACAATGGTCTAGTGGATAATTTTTTGACTTGCTGTTCCGTGTTGGGTTACCGCCGCCACCAGTTCACATGTAGTGGTCCCGATTGCTGAATATGCAGCTTTTTGATGATACCCATTAAGGTCAAAATGGCTGATCACCATTTCGCCACTGATCACTTGGATAACCGTCAATACAAGAATACTGTGTCGTGTGTTTAGTACATACTGCAGTGACTACAGCAGTGAGATTTTACAAAAGGCCCGTCCAAAGTCGCTGACTCAATCCGGTGTTCAAAATGCGATTGGACCGTTTATTTTTAGGAGAAGGGAATTTATTGACCGTATGTTATTAAACATTCTCCACGTGAATGTTCAGCTTCTGCCGCACATGACAATTCGACGAAAAGTTATAGTACTTATGAGTAGCTTAATATACCTGCTAAATTTATTGTCAAAAAGTTCGATCTTCCATACTCGAATTATGGGCTCAAGTTGCATGAGTCTCACAAGCTGATTTATATGGTCATGAAAAGGTTAGCGGAAATATCACATTCCAGCCCAGTTGCTCATAGATTCTAATTAACCCGTGAATTCCCCTAATTCATTCGGGAGTATAATCGCCCGTGTTGGATTACCGTACGAATCATGTTAGCATTTACACCAACATGGTTAATAATAACGTTCTAAGACTAATGCAGTTCAGCCTTACTAACAGTAACGTAACCGCCCGCCTCCAACTGAACGGCACCATCATACTGATCGGACTGCCATTGGTATTGATAGTAAGTTACAGAATAGCAGCATAATAACGGAATACGAATGTGTGACAAAGATTAACAAAGCAAGAGCAATTCGGATACAAACACGCCGATGCTTATGGCGCAGTAGTCTTCAGTTGAAAACGGATCATGTTATGCGCTTGAACAAAAACAAAAGTTTGATTGTTTGAGTAACACGCAGCAAGTTCAGCTGATAGAACAACCCAGTTCATCTTACTGGATTGTAACCACACTGATTCTGATTTCTCAGCTTGCTGCAGTACTCCCTTCTAGTAAACTATAAATCGTTGCTTATCTCGATTCGCTTGACTGCTCATTGATGGAAGAACTTACGCTAATTGAGCTCAACTCAAGGGTAGGTAAGAAGTCTGTGCGTAGTGATTCCATGCATACTGGATGCAACGGTTCTTATAACCTCGTCAGACCAATGCTTCCACAGGTTGTATTCGCACAGCTAAGATTGAAAACGAACATGTTACACACGGTCACTCTTGTTTACCTCTCTCTCCAGTGAAGAGTAACATGCTGCTAATGTTGCAGATCCAAAGCCTTACAGAAAAAGAGTTTTTCGTGCCCTTCTTCACAGTCTCAGACCATCGAACTAAAGATATACGCGGGATCCAGTTGGTTCATTCTTCACAGGTATTAACCGTATAACTGTTTGCCAAAATTTTGGTATGCGTGTTTCAATGCAACACAAGCCCTGAGAGCTCGATGGAACTGCAGGCATTCACATCGATGTAAACAGTTTGCAAGGCATAGCCCAAAGACGTGTCAGTGACTTGTCGCAGGTGACTGGTTATTGCATCAAACTAAACGAGTTGTCTGGCCAGCTAGTCGTTCTGTTATCGACCGTCCACTAGAGCGAGAGGCGGCTTTTAAATGACTGCTCCTTATTTTCCTCCTCGTGTTTTCAGAATAGGATGTTCGTAGTGCGCTGACTGCACACGAGCCCCGAATTATTCTATGTACCTCTAACACTGGACTCTAAAACGAGGAAGGGTACTGTGGCAGATGAAAGTCATCGTGTGCACCTCAGCCATACACACGAATGTAACATACACGGCAGTTAAATACAGACATTTTTCTTTGATCCTACGTTGCTTGATTCTATATCGGAATGACCGTTAACCAGTTGTTGTTTCCTTTTGTAATTTCGGAAGCGAATTTTTACTCGTTCATTCATTTACGTAACGTATAAAAGATGCATCATTTGTGATCAAAATTGATGCATAAATGAAAAATATGAAGTTGCGTTATCTTGATACGCAGTTATTTTCAGTTCACCGATTTTAGTCCAGGATTTTCAGTTTGCAATAGACGCATTACACGTCGATACCACATCTTCCCCCGTACGCATACAAAGTCACATCCTGTTCACGACGAAGACCGAAATATTCTGACAGGTTCATTAACAGTCCTCTGTCGAATGGATTCGTGGGTTCCACCGAAGATTCACCCCTGAGATATGAGTAGCGTCTCCAATTCATTGACTCATTAGTAGTCAGATTTTTCGTTGCCGAGTATAACTGTTCACAAAAGACAATGCGATAATGAACACCGTTGGCAAGGGAATAACTCTTCGCTCAAACACATACATGAAATTTATATATGGTGTACCAATATATAGGGTGAATTTTAGTGACGAATTGTGGAAATTTGTACATGGAAACAACAAGACTGTCGGTCCTCTTTTACGTTTGAGAAATCCGCTAACATTACGAAGTTTTGCTACCACGTAAACATGCTTTCAACCAACTTAACAACATAGTTTAACCGGATGCGTGTAAAGTTGGTGTTTGCCAGCAAATTATTTCTTTAACAGAATTATATGATACATATTTATCAGTGATTGAACAGCATTCACATTTTTTCGTCGCAGCCATCTTATTCAGACAAACTGTTCTACTGGATTACACCCAAAAAGTAACATGAAACCTGTTCTTCGTTAACCCAGTCCAGCTCATTAAGTGATAATCTCTTGTCTTCTTGCTGGTGTGGAATGTCTTCTACCTACTAATCAGTAAAGTAACCACGAATGAATCATCAGATATCAACAATTCACCGCATTAATTAGTGGTTTGCAGTGAGATTGGTCGACTGCTTAGCGGCTGGATACACTACCTACACCAGCACCTTCATTGGAGAAGTCGCTATGAAGACATTTTAGACAGGTATAAACCTGGGATTCTGCTGAACTTGGTGGACAATATTTTCATAAGTGCTGATAGTCAAGGATCCTCACTAAGGTGTGTATTCATAATAAGCCTTAAGACGATGGGAAGTTGATCCAGATACTTATCTTGAACAAGCTGAATTGAACTCCACTCAGCCTAAAGTGAACGAACTCAAGAACAACTCACGGGTAATAAACATTTGAATGTTGTCCTGCTCTCATTTACAGCTCGGTAACCTGTTATTACTACTTTACCTCAATCTTAGGACAGGCTTACAGTGGACAAGTGGGTATGCGCTAGGCCCTCTTCCACAAACAACTTTCTTGAAGATCAGTCGAAACGTGATCCCAACATGCATCGAACTAAAAGAACGCAGTATGGCTTGGAAACAAACTGTATATTACCAGAAATGTTTGGAAATGTGATAAGCAGTTAGTTCTAGCCTAATCTGGGACCAACGGCAGCAACCGAGAAAAGGACGAAAAGACTCGCGGGGTGGACTACAACCCACTCGGCAGCACTCAACAGCGCGCCAAGCAAAAGATGAGTAGAACCTTTGAGTGTGTTAACCACCGTCCCAAAAGGTCCAGGTTAAACGACCTTGAAGAATGGAATAGTAGATGAGTCGTTAGGAAAAGGACAAGCAGTCCCTATGTTCAACTGGTCGTACGACTGAAAAAAAGTGGCACTGAGTTTATATCAGGCCTCCTATAGCAGACGTACACAGAATCATGCGTATACAAAAAACAAGCGAGAAAACACGGTTGCAGCTGGGATCCTTACAGAAGCCACATGATCGCTGGTCACTACAGGTCCAACGTCATCTTAATAACATGAAACAATTACATTTGTCAAGACAACTGAGTAGCGAAAGCTGAATATCTAAAACGAGATGAGTAAAGACAACAAGGGAGAAAAATATTTTCTTGTCAGTTTCACAATGCGTCTAAGTTCGGCATTCCGTGGTTGTTTTGAAGATCTGTTACTCTTTATTTGATTGCAAAAAGACTCTGTGTAGTGATCAATAAAGACATTCACGACAATACCGATAACAGGAATCTTGATTTCAGCTGGCACTATCCCCTTCGCTGTATCCAACCGATTACGCAGCATGAAGAGTGAAGCAATAATGTCACATGTGGTATTTGACACGAGATAATATTGTATAATGTACCAAACTTCCACATTCCGCGTAAGTAAAATGAAAACATTAATATCATGACAGTTAAGTAGAAATTTCCAATGGTTATTACAGGCAGCCAATGAAACAGATAAAAATATACAACGTTGACTAACTCACAACATTGAGGAAGGTGCAAGTTGAACTGGTCCAAATAAAAAACAGGATGAGCTTGAAACACGCTAGCCAGAACCAAGGTAGTTGAGAAGATTTTTGTTTCCATTCTAAATAGGCCGTCATAGTGGACATCACACATGTAAGCCAGCATAGGCCGAAAAACCAGGTCCTAAGAAGAAAAAAATACAATGAAAGACTGATCAACGGTCAGCTTGAACGTAATTCATGGGTAACTGAATCAATCTTTCACAAGTGTATAACCTGCAGAAGGTACCGAAATGAACGTTTTGTCAAGAAATTAGACCCATTTGGGATTACAGCTGACCAAATAATAATCGATATGCTTCTGATTATGCGTTTGTGAAGTTTTAGTGCACACTAATAAGGCACTGAAAGTCCTGAACAAGGCAAGTAGAAGCACAAAATCTAGTCATGAATAGATATCAAGTAATTAACGAAAATATTTTTTGACACTGGCTCATGAAGACTGTACAAGTCAATTTCAGGTCGGAGAGTATTTTGCTTACACAATCTATTATTGTACACTTATTTCACATGATACTTAAAGTTTTGTGGTGAGTCATTGGGATATTTAACTAAACTTAGTGTGTACACCGTTTCTACACAGTTGGACGCGACTCGGTCGATCTTGTGTCCCTTTCCTTGCAGATGACTTGTGAGAGTACTGTGAGCAATGCCGTTTATCAAAACTGTCAGGCATCGTAATATGTGTCTTTTGACTATTCTATTCATCTGAACTGCGTTGAATAATTCATGTTCTAAGTGACTTCAGACAATAACCGACACATGGACTTCCGTGGTTACAACTGGAACTATAGTTTATGTTGAAGTTGATGACATACATGGAGTCCGTCCTGGAGAACGTCGATAATGACATCGCCCGTTCTTGGTTAATACGAATTCCTTATGAATTATGCGTTGTTGCATTATATTAGTTAGTTATGGGTTTTCCAGTTTTCTTGTGTGTACTTCTTTACCTATTTTGAAGAGTTCACCTGAGGTATGAGAATAGCCTAGCAACTAACACTAACCAACAGATTTTTCGGATAACTTCAGGTCAGAATGACTGACAAAACTCAGAAGAACCATGACAGCTATGAAAGCTTGTTGTGAAGAGGCGCGTCC
Source organism: Paragonimus heterotremus (assembly GCA_013368495.1). Taxonomy (NCBI): domain Eukaryota; kingdom Metazoa; phylum Platyhelminthes; class Trematoda; order Plagiorchiida; family Troglotrematidae; genus Paragonimus; species Paragonimus heterotremus. The sequence goes on from LUCH01001383.1 coordinate 69,238, forward strand.
TAAAAGAGTTATGCAACCGCAACGGGACCGGACATCTTCCAAGCCGGTGAACGGCATAATCAAAGGTCGCTTGATTCCAACCGGCTCTTAGTAAGACTTTCAGCTTTAGGAATTTAAAAGTTAACAGATGAAAAACTTATACGAACGCAGTGGACGGCACTTGGTTGAGCACTTTAAGCAAGTGGCACAAACCGTTGCGTTTGAAAATAGCAGACTGCTAATCTCCTTGGTCATTTCTGTGTTGGCGAACTATATGTGTGAACGATGGTTCTGTCGTCACTAGCCTATTGCTGAGGAATTATTCAACTGGGATGAACATGAGTATATTGATTATTGGATACAAATGGCTTGTTGCTGTGTTCCAGGAGATCCTCCACATGAAACAGAAATGACCCAAGGTTCACGTTGTTGAAAGAAGTTATAGGTCCAGACCTTCCATCAATTGTTCTTTGAAAATGAGTAACAGGTTGATAACGGAACTCACAATGCTTCCAAAATGTTTGGGGAATCGGAAACGTACTTCACGATTGGTGCTTATCAACAGTAATTTTCACCTACAGAGAGACATAAGTCTTGTTTCCATTATGTCTAAGGCATTGTTGTCTTTGATAACCTGAGCTTTTTGTTATGTCAAGAATATGCCCCGTTGTCGGTGAAAAGAAAGATGCATAGTGCGTGAGTGCGATCAACATTGCCCCGTGAGTGAGAAACATGGCTTGGTCGCAAAGAAGACGAGAACAAACTTGTAATGTATGATCACCTTTACCTTTTTTTTGGTTAGCCCACATCAGGTTAGGTGGTTACGTGAACAAAGTGCCCTTTAACGAAATTCAATTCTCAAAATCCTCAAACACGTGGGCAGTTGATCAGCTAGTCAAACTATACAGTCTGCTCGTGAGCCGGCTGAGAGTATACCTTACCAAGCATTAACTACCGGCACCGTGTAAAACCTCAAAATTGCTTGATAAGTAAGAAATCACGAAATACGATGCTCTTGTTCAGTCCGTTGAATTAACTGGGTTGGCAGTGCCTGCTCGGATGGAGGCTGGTGAAGTGGTATCCGAGAGGACAATGCAGCAGACGGTTGCATTTCCGCTACCACAACATCACCGTATTTTTAGTTCGTTTCACTCATTTTTTTAAAACTTTCTTAAACACCCTATAAAAAGTATGTTATAGAAAATACTATCACTGCTACGGTTAACAACGGCTAAAACCACAGCACCAACTGTTCATATGCATATCTGTTTAATAATTGATGACCCCAGTGTCTTAGGGTTTTATCATTGTGTTATTGATTACTTTCTGTGACCGGGCTAAACTTCTGGACACTGGTCAGTTAATTATGTGACTAATGAGAATCAAAACAGTCGGCCGCTAAACCAGTGTTGAACAGACAGCTAGCGAAACCGAGCCGCGAAGAAAAATCGGCTTGAAAACTTACCGGCTACGGTCAGCTGTCTCATTACAACTCTTCCTCCTTGTAATCCCACTGAGTATGCTAAATTTACCACATGCAGTCAGCCGGTCTCAATTTAATGCCCAGTAAAATGCACATTACCCGTGTCTTTCTACAATCGTTCGATGACTTACTTCAATGGATATTTTCCAGCAAATGCGTGACTATCCATATCTTTTTCCATACTAGTTTCTATTTTAGGCATAAGAATGTATCTTTTGTGTAAAGGCCTTTCGCTTTAGGGCTGTAAATTTTTTTCATTGTATTTTCAGGCTATGGAAGTGGTTTACGGTTGGTCTAGTGGAGTCATGTTCTAGGGCCTTTTTGATTGCGACTGCATGCATTGGCTACTGCGATAGGGAAATGTTTCAGGGAACACGAGCTGTCAAACCCGTTATGTGGTCCGATCGGGGTATAGAGTGGAGCCCATAGGGGGCACAGCGCACGGACCAATGAATGTCGTCAATCATCCTGTGACCTATAACAAGGGTGCAGTCGAATGGCCTCGTAAACATGCTTTAGTATTTCGAAATCAGTTATGATTGACAGACGCAAGTACAACCGAATCAGCCCCAGAACGCTCAGGCACATTATTGAATATTTCGAAAGAGGCGATGAGTGGCGCATGGTAGCTCGCCTAAATGGAGTCAGTTGCAAGACCGCGTATAAGTGACTTCATTTGTTGGCATCAGTCACGAAGCGCAACCCCGCAGAGGACATAGAAGTAAAATTTTGAATGAATCGAAGATTGGAACGATATTAGAATGGATCTCCAGGAACCCAACAGTCACTGTCTCATTTTTAAAAATGTGTGCGAAAGCAGAGTTTGCGAAGAAAGTATCAGCAACTACTATCGGTCGATATTTGGATGGGTGGTTCATCACTGTGAAGAATCTGTGCCGAATTCCCTTCAATATGAACGCCATTGAGAACCGGGTGGTGTGACGGCATTTTGTTTATCGACTGTTAGAATGCTATGTGAGCTCCAAGACTCTCTGCTGGAGTGATGAGACCAACTGCAGCTTGCTTTGCACAAGGTCGATGGGACATTCTTTGAAGGGAACGAAAACATGCATTTCTGTCACCAACAACAGATACCGAAACTTATATTTGATCGGAGCAATGACAGAAAGTTCTATTACAACCTACACTATTTGAAGGGGTGCTTACAACAGTACTGACTGTAAACAATGGTTGCGTGCTCTGATGGGTAAACTAAAGATCAATGCAGCTATGTCAGCAATAGTGGTAATTTGTGACTATGCCATACTGATTTGGAAAGCATATTTTCCGAAGATGCATATCAAAAATGGCAACTATTGCGATTAACACCATATTCACCCGCGCTGAATTTCATTGGTAACGTCTGGAGCATGATGAAGGCGATGGTGAAACAGCAGTTGTGGGTCCACTATGATGCGTTAATAGGTAGTGATCCTGATCAGGTACTGAGCCACCAGAAATAGTGCATGCGTACTCTGAAAATCATGCACTTTCAAATTGTGGTCATAAGAAATATCACTTTAAGAAGGATGTATCACCTCACGGACTCAAAGGTTACAGCAGTTTTAGACCTGTCTACAGGATTTATTGTACCCTTCAATATTTATTCGCATTTTGATCCATCTTGATTGAGTTTGATAAATAGTTTTCAAAGACATTCATAAACTAACAGATAGATATGAACTTCTTGCCTTAACTGCCGTTGTGGTCCAAGAACGTGGAGGGCACAAGGGTTGTTTATTCGATAAAGCAAAACATGTGTTAAGCGTGTAAACAAGACCAGAAACAAAACCGCTCATTTGCACGAGGTATTCGGCCCCAGACCGTCTCGGCTGCCACAGACGTCAATGCTCAGTTCCATTAAGTAGCAGGGACCATTATGGGCGATGCTATACTCTGATGCTCCTTCCTGTATTTTTCTGTGGCTTATACGATGTCAAAATATATGCTCTGCTCCTTCCACTGAATAGCCGCGGTATGAGTGGTATAATACAATCTCTCGTCTTCACTGCACTACGTTTATCCTAGTGTCAATAGCAGTGGATTACCATGTTTGTTACAACGATTATGTTTTTATTGTGAAATGTAAATTTTGATTTGGAAATCGTGTGCGTAGAGTATCTTTCTGCAGGTGATCCGGCTCCACTGGATTATTCTGCTAACTGCAGTAACCTTGGCATTTATGAAATGCAAAAAAGTGAATAACACAACTTTTTTCTAGCCATATCGATACTATTATCCGATTTTAAGTCGCCTGGTTAGGCGATGGGATGACTAGTTGGTATGTAATAATTAACCCGTTAAGCGTATACGTTTATTTGGTGAGCAGAACTGACGAAGTACTGATATGGTCGATGTGTGTGTTGAAGAAAACCCTTAGAAAGCCGTCGAAATCGTAAAATAAAAGTATAAATATTTTGGAAGTCGTATTCAGTATTATTAGATATACTCGATAGGCTAATGAACAGCTAGTTAGTAGGATCTCAGAAGTCAACAATTCGGTAGTTTATACGATAAGTAACAAAACAGGTCAATTGGTTTCTGGTGGAGTTCAATAGAGAAGAAATAGGGGGAGGGGTGTGTGTTAAAGAAGAAGAATTGAGTTGACTGAACAAACGTTTACACTCCTTCTGCGCAAAACAGCTAATTTGTTATGTGTACGCTCATCGACCTCGAAACAATCAGACACTTAACATGTTTTGTGTATACGAGTCCGAGTTGGCACTAAGCAAATGAACTATAAGAAAATCGTCATTTTAGAATCCCCATTGTTCATGTGGATAGATATCCATATTCATGTATATCTGAATTGTTCTAAGTACCCCACGACCCCCCCCACTCGAAATAATTTCACAGTTACATAAAAGAAGTCAGAGGTAGTCCGGTAGATAGGAGATGGATCAGTGGGTCAATGGGAAGCAAAAAGAACTAAGGGACGGGGTTGACCCATCGCGATTGTCCTGCTCAAACTATCAGTTTTTTCTACGTTTCTTTCCGTCGACTTCTTCCTCATCGACATTAGCATGGTAGCTCGGACATTGCAAACAGTGTTTGCAATTTGCTCAGTACGGATCAAACCAACATTAGATGAAATTTTAATACTCTATGATAAATACCCGTCACCTGTGGCAAAAAAAGACATCTCAGTAGTATTGTAAAACGTCAACATGCTGCGGACAGTTAATAGTCGCATTCGGGCCCAGAAGGGTGGGACAGTTTACAAGATAAAAACAGATGAAGGAACAAAGTTGTTTTTATGAAAGTGGTAAGGATACGAATGACTTCATCTGAAGTTGGCACGCAACTTACCTCTCTAACATGTTGCAGCCGATAAGGAAACTGCCCCAATGTTTGTTAACTTTTACCAGCAATATTAGTGTCGATGCCACTATAGAAGCAATTGCCTAGTTTTGCTTCTCATATATATATATATATATATATATATATATATATATATGATATACGGTTACTTACATGCAACACATGTGTTGTTAATAGCATCACTAACCTTCAGATTATGAGTAACGTTTATGCCAATAAATGCGTAAAGAACGTTCAAATTGCAAAGTACTGTTTCAAGACTGTTGTGCTCACATTCCTAGCTTCTTTATTGAAAGAAATCTGCCTTAGATTCTGGACACTTTCACATATTTCGACAGTACTATCTCGTCAAACTGTAGTAGTGCTAACGACGTAGCAGCGGGAATAGCAAGGGCAGGCCATCTTTGTCACCTTGGAAAGACGCCCTATCGGAAGTGAGGGGTACAGTGCTTAATACCTGTGTGCGTTCACTTTTGTACTATAGCTCAGAAATCCAGCCTGTTCGCGACAAAGATGTCAATAGATTTAGTTTATCTAACCACCATGGTCTCCGCCCCCTAGTTTCCATCAAGTGGACTGATCACGTGAGCAATGTTTCCACTCACCGACACATACTGTGCAATGTTCGGGATGCGAGACTACTTGATCACCTAATCACAATGTGCAGCCCGTGATGTTTTGGCCACGTACACCGTACTCCGAATGCCAGCTGAGCGTTTACTGTACCGGACATATTATACTGAGACCACCAAAAGTTGGGTAAAGCCGCAGGTTGGTGAAGCAACAACGCAGTAACGAAATATATAGACCATGACTGTTCAGCTGTATAAATTGGGTAGGAGTTGTCTGTGCTTGTGATCACTTAAACCGTTGGCTAAAAACGCTAAGTTGGCAGTGGAGTGTAGTCAATATCTATCAGCATTCATACCACCTTTGTCTTTCGCTTGGACTTCTTTTACCAATCTTCAACAATCTAGCAAAGTACACTTCCAAGACTTCTCACGTCATTGTTGAGGTGTTCAGCAACTCAAATCACAGTACCTTCTGGTCAGGTATACATGATGTCAGAACCACTCCATAAAACGAACGCAACGAAATACTTGTCTAATGAGGACTTGTGTGTCAATTTGGGCACGTTCCCTTCATGTTTGAAAGTCGTTCCTCGATCAGTGTGATGTGACGGTAACCCAGAAGATTGTGGAAGCATGATGGCCAACTGAATGTTCACGACACCACGCGCAGGCTACCTGACAAATTCTTGTTCAGTAGGTGCTAGTCATTTAATCCTTTGTCTAAAAAGGTAACTAAGCAGAAAATATGGGTCTAAAATTAAGTTCAGTGATGTATTTTATAAATGTAACAGACTATACACGAGGTCCATTAACGAAAACACAACCGACGAAACGTTTGCTTCCATGTACACTGTACTAACACCGGTATATTGTGGAGACAATTGGGGTTGGGACATAATCTTCATCGTGCTGATCAAGAGTGTAGTTATCGCTAATATCACTATCGCCATCCTTATCAGCATCACCGACAGCGTTCAGCCAGTGACTAACACCGATGCTGGGCTGTCATAGCATATTTTGTAGTAAAGCCGAAGGAATAGACAGAAGGACAGAAGACGCAGACCTGAAGTCTTGAATTACCGACTCACACACAGTCAGGCAACATGGTATGATTTAAAGGCAGCTAAGCTGTTAACACCAACGTCCAAGGTAAGACAGACGTGCTCGTCAATCGACCGCACTTATTGGTATGGGAATCTATCTATGTGAAGAGTGGGAAACACGCGCCTCGGACTAGTGTGAAGTGAACACGGCGTGTACGTGCTCATGTATCCGACTAGTTTAGTGTAGGCTATCGAAATCGTTGATCAGACATACAGCATATACTGATTCGATCAACCGAGCAAACGGCACCTGAGGGTGGTGTACAGTCTATATGAAAACCACGATCCTGTGCAACTCATCAACAATCGAATACCGCTCGACAATTTGGTGATTTCTGTTATTTCAACTTGGAGAGAAGTCCTAGCTGTGAGGTCAGTGACTACAGTTAACAGGAGAGTTACTGTGTCTCCTATGGAGGCGATCTGGCAGCCTGATCATTACTCACAAGCGAAAGTGATCGGGCGTTCCGGTACGATAATTCGGTCGTGGCTGGTCAATAACGCAGTGGTCAACATGGTTACTTGATGAAATCCTGGCAGAAGTTCTAGTCCCGGCCCTTCCGTGACAAGCTCTAATGAGAGCGAAACTCGAGTCTAGGACTTATTTTCAAAAGAAGCCGTCTGGAAAGTCTATGGGACTGCGACAGCTGCGATCAATTATGGGTGATGTTCAATCTACCTATACTGACTCATTTGACCGAGAGGACGGTAGTTGTCTCTAAGTTGCAGCCATCTGTGAATTTTACCTCAAACGGCTCAAGGACGTACATATACGCAAGCAACTGTACAGATGCACTCACCGATTTCCTTTGCCCACACAGCTATCGGTCACTGGACAGTGATGATCGAATACAGCGACACACCGGTTGCATTTCGAGCAATGTTTGGACCGCGTTGTCCGTACGCATCTGCAGGTATGACAAAGACTGGACAGTGCATGTTTGATGCGTCTCATATCGTCACTAGTGCTCTTAAATGATGGTGTTTCACAAATGTCCGATTGTCGGTTGATAATTATCGGCTCCATGCAATCCCTAGGTGCCGCATATCGAGCCTGTAATAGTTTAAAACGATAGCATTAGACGACGCATTGCTACTCGTTACAGTTAGCTATAAAAGGCTAAGCAGAAAAATGACCGTAGTGAAAATGTGCTTGAAGACCAATCCAGTTTGTATTGTTTCAGAATGTTCCACAGTTATAAGAATATGTTTCTTACCTATCCTTTGGACAGCTTTTTCTAGGTCGATTTGTCTCCTGTGTGAGAGATCTAAAAAATGTCAATTTTTGTCGCAAAACAATTTACTACGATAATTTGTGATAAGTATAACCCAAACCGCATATTAACTGACGATGTGACGTAGTCTTTGTTATGTCGTATTGTTCAATCTGATGCGGTCGCCGTTGTCAATCAATACAGTGATCAGACATCTGATGATTAGCACTCATAAATAGGTCATTGTTAAATGACCTTGGCCAGTTCTACCATCCTTAAGGGTTCAGTGTGTATGTATGATTTGTAAAGGTTCAAAGCTGGAAACCATTTCATTCAGGTTTTCGTTCAAGAGTGTCCCGGCAGCAGTTTGAGCGAAGTACCTCCTGACAAAGGAAACAGAGACTTTTCGTCCATCAGTATTTTTGACTTATTTGATAATTATTGTGCACTGACAGCCAAAAAATTCATCCGACTGGAATGTGAGAAGGACAGATTAATCAATCGATTTCCATCATACTCCGTTCGGCTGAATCATTATGATATACTGGTTGACATATCACATATAGTCAATCACTTATTTTGATAAACCACAATACTGGAATTCCGCCGAATACGACCAGTTAAGCTCGTATACCCAGCTCTCTTGGCTGCAAGCCACATGTGGTGAACAGTGGAATAAACGGATGAAGATTACGCGTAGGAGCAATTGTGAAGTGGTGGATTGATGAATAAGTGGCACTTATTCTTGATCATGTAGTCGATCTGCATCAACAGGAAAACAACAACAAATTTTGGATTCAGACTGAGTTGTTCGACTGTGCATGTGCTTAAGTTTGCTCAACAGAAATATCACAGATTTAAGCGTTCCTTGGACAGAGTTTAATGTCACTTACGTTTATGAGACGTGTAGCCTGGTTCATAAAAACCCTTACACAACAGATCCATAGAGATAATAATGGAAAAAGGCTGAAACCAATTAGAACTGGTGGATAGTTCGATTGCTCGGCAGACACGTCTCAGAAAATATTGGTGAAACCAAGTGGATAGATGGTGTGCATGCATCGGTTTGTTTCCCTCGTGAATTGCTTAGCCGGTTAATTACAACTTGCCGGTCGGTGAATTTCTATATTTAGTAAACCTACCCTAATGTCCATCCTTATCTCGACGAGAAATAATAAGGGGATGCGATCACTTGTGCCTAGCCTGTCCTTAGTCATACTGTTCTATTGGCACGGCAGTCAGCAAACCCCCAAGCCACTCACATGAGGTGGTTTGTCTCGCCCGAGTCACGCCTAGGTCACACAAAGCCAGACTGAACTTACAATGGTTTGTCACCTACCCTGGATACTATTCACTCAGGCTTGAAGACCGCAAGTGATTTATTAGTCTGGTTGTTTCAACCTTGCCTTCAGTGGTCATTATTCACAGATACGCGTTGACCAGACATAGTATCTGAAGAAAGCCGTTGAAAATGGAGAACAAATACTAATTGCAGTATAACGTATATAACGCATATAACGTATAACACTGTGAACGGCACCTACAGATGTACATAGAGATATAGCCAGTCCTGGCTAATGGTATCCAATAATCTCTGTGCCGTGCGTATGGTCCATTTGTAGTGTACAAAAAATGCCCCAATATTGGTAGATGTTTCTTCTAAAATTACATACTGTTCTCTTAGTCGCAGTTCGCCAGTGTGATCTGGTTCCGTCACGATATATAGTTCAGTTTAATTTACGCACAGCATTTTTCAAGACAGTGTAGGTTACCAGGGGACAACGCACCTCAATCTGGACGACACTTTTTGAACGAGATCTCGACACCGAGCCCAATAATGCCCCAAGTTACCTTCATTACGACATCCAGCTATGGATAAAATGGCAAGAAGACATGTTGAGAGAAAACGAAACGACACGACTCAACAACAAAGCCACAAAACTCAGACCCTAACATGGCCATAAACCGTCACATCAGGGTCCGCAAACGGCGCGCTAAATCTAAAAACGCAGCACGACGTGATTCACATCCTATGGTAAACTTGCTGACTTTCAATCGCTCCCTCAGTACTTTGTAAATTTTCCGTGAGTGACATGAGTGCAGCCTTTTAGTAACCAAAGTTTGGTGGAAAAAAATATCGCGTTGGCACGATCCTTTGAGAAGTTACGGTGTCTACCATGTCCATTTGAACTCATTGGGGGATGCTGACTCCCATGTCAACGTTGCTCTTCAAGCGCTAAAAACGGTGTAGTTGAGTTTCCGCAACTTGGGCTCATCGATCGAAAACCGTGGTGGTCAAAGGACTGGGACGGTGGAGCCGAGCGACTTGACTGCCGTTCCGGCTGGGTTGGCTATGGTTACAGCGGTATGTTAAGGTCGCTTCCCATGCCAACTCGGTTAGGAGGCTTGTTCGTTGGATAAGCCTCTTGGTTTGGACTCCGGTTTTGAGGGATGGATCCCCCACTTCGTGGACGATCGATATTACTCTGGTTGTTTCAGACCTACCTTCAGCTGCCATGGCAGTCTTCAAATTGCTACTCAAATGGCTATCATTCTAGCCCAATTTTTTGGCCTTTGGAACAACAACGTCGGGCGGAGCCTATGGCAATTTGAATGGATAGCTCGTGTACTCACTGACAGAAGACCGGTTTGACAAATATGCTGTCCGTGTACTTTCTGCACCATAGGAACACACAGTCTCAGTGCTTACCCGCACGTGTTAACTTGCAATCCCGTCAACCTAGTTACCGCACCCAGGCCCACTAACCATGTTTGTTTCGTACACATCACGAACCTGTGTTCACTCACTTCATAAGAGCCAACCAATTTTTATTTGCCAACCTACTCCTGAGTACATTAGTTGTGCGACCTTGTTCCCCGCTGTAACGTGAAGAAATCCATTGGGATACCATAAACTGATATCGAGACATCTTAAACTGGAAAAGATATAAAGCGATGGTTTCGTTCTCTAGGAAATTGGCAGCTCTCAGTTTCAACGAAAGAATCTCTAATTATCCGGGCAGTCCGAATACCAATCACAACAAACCCACCTATTCAGTTCTATAGTCAGCGATATGATCTGTTCACTTCAAGAGGTGATTAAGCGGCTTTCTGTATATTCGCTTTTTCAGCAAACGAAAGGATTGTTAAACCAGTGTGACTGAGTCAATATGCACTGAGCATTTGTTGAACAGCCACAATGAGTTTTAGTTGAAAATAGCCATCGATTGAAGATATCCGCACCAAATTTAGTACGAATGAAGTCAAACAGTTCGGGCGTTCTGTATAATATGTTATTGATAAATGAATTGAGAATAACTCAACGTTATGAGCAGGATGTAATACTCTACCCGCCCACTTAATGGGCAATTGATTCAACCAACCAGTTCAGATGCAGCGCAAATTGACCTAACAACGGCAAACTGTACGTGGCCTCTGTTTCTTTGTTAACCGGATATCGAATACAGCACTCCTGAGGGAAGCTACCCAAGGTGGTTCAAACGTACAGTATTACAGCTGTGGTGGAGTGCAGCCAATCGTGTAAGCCACATCTGCACTGGCCAATCAGACCGTCCGACATTGACCTATATCTATAGTATCCATAACAGACTAGATGAGAGATTG